>JABMDO010001268.1:0-15095 GCA_014851415.1 Cnaphalocrocis medinalis
TTGGAACAAAAACAATAAATCAATTATCAATATTATCATTTATGTTCTCTACACTTTTGTGCCCAATGAGGTCCCTATAGTTAACCCATATCACTATGTACCCTACAAAAATAAAAAAATAAATGCTTTTGTCTCGCGACGTCTGTCTTCATTTTCATTCTAAATGCATTTACTGCCGCACACAAATATGACAAAAATATTGACACTTATTTTAATACGCATACAGATTAACCCTAATTAAGATAATGAACATTAAGGATAAATTACATCTCTGAGTGTTAGTTTCATTCATGATTAGATGTAGCTGGCAGTTCAAAATATGTGACACTTTTTCCTGCTAGGCACGCAAGTAGACAGGAGTTAACTGACTACCGAGTATAATTGAGTTGTCACATACTGCAGAGCGGAGGCCTCAAATGGTAATCCCAGAACAATGAGTCAGCTGGCGATGCATTTAGCAGGAACACGGGCCAATTAATGTGGCCAACGACCCACGCCGCGCCCAAAGTGGACTATTTACCGCATTGCGTAATTTTAAAAGGGATCATCCTGTTTTTCTTATTGTAATTAAGTAGGTATATTGACTAGTTCGATGGCGAACTTGGTAGAGATGCCTCACGGTCCATGGGTTGGGTTTGTAACTCTGCGACAAACTTGTGTCTGTTTATGTTGTTTACAAGAGTCTTCTAAACTATAGAAGTCGTAGGTTTTTTTTCTACCAGAGACTTTAAATTTGGCTTACAAAAAATATTTTATCATATTCATATTCATATTCTTTATTGCACTCCATATGTTACAAAAGGTGTTAAAAAACAGAATAGGTAAATAGTTACAATATGGACCCTGTCGGGCACGGCAAAGGTAAGAGAGGGGATGAGACACCTTACGCTTAATTAGTAATCATTAGATGATTTATTTCAAATATTGCACTTAAAAACTTATAACTTATCTTCTAAATATTCTTGTATGGAGTAATAGTTTTTGTTATTAAGAATTTTTTTTATTTCAATTACAAATGATTTTTCAATACTTAAATTTTTTATTGGGTCTGGCAATTTATTATATATTTTTATGGACATTACTAGAGGGCCTGATGCGTGAAGTTCAAGATTGGACGTAGGAAGTATTAATTTATTTTTATGGCGTAATGTGTATCTTAATTGTATCTCTTCTCTTTTTTTATAAAATTCAGGATATTTTCTGACGAATTTACATACTTCGAGGATATATATACAGGGTAAAGGTAATATTTTATAGTTTCTAAAAAATGGTTTGCAACTTTCTTTATTTGGAATATTAAATATTATACGGATCAGTTTTTTTGCATAGTAAAAAGGTTAGTAAAAAGGTTAGGGGCGTTCGTGCTGTTTCCCCCACATGATGACTCCGTAGCTGAGCCACGAGTGCGCGTATGCGTAGTAAGTAGCTAGAGCGGCTTTCTATTGATGTGGTTTTTTTAACTTCATAAAGTGCATATGCAAAAGAGGATAACCGAGCTTTTATTTTTTGTATGTGGGACTTCCAGTTCAAATTGCTATCTATTTCTATACCTAGGAGAGTAATTACATTAACTTTTTCTAATTTTATATTATTGTATTTAAAATTAATATTTAAGGGAGCTTTTTGATATGGGTGGAAACTAATAATTTTGGTTTTAGTGAAATTAAGTTCAAGATTATGATCTTTCATCCAGTTTGTTGTTGTGTCTAACATGGAGGAAAGTTTAACTTGTATATTATCTTTATTGTTACACGGGGTCAGTAGGGAGACATCATCTGCGAACAGCACGCAAGGCTCGTGCATAGTTTTTGGAAGGTCATTTATGTAATGAGGAATAACAAACACCCAATGACACTACCTTGAGGTATTGACGCGTTTATAATTTTCGCTTTTGATCTGACTATTTTTATTTCTCTTAAATCATGGTCATAATATTCTATATCAACATATTGTTCTCGATTATGCAAATATGATGCAATCATCTACATTAGCTACTGAATCAATTGGCATCACCTAATAAATCCTGTTTATTAATTAGTTTATGTATTTCATTAGATCATTCACAAGATTACACAGCATTACTGTAATGAACTTCAGTACTAATAAACACTACCCTACTTACTAAACGTTACAACACAATTAGGTAGAGCCTCAAACATTCTGATTCTGATGATATACTTATTCTACATCATTTGGTTGACTCATAAAGGAACGGAAATCTCAATATTACTATTAAGTTAACTCTTGGATACCTACTTTGGAATAAAGTAATACTTGAAACGATAACGAACTAGATAAACGAGTGATTTTAGAATTCCTAGAACCTATGTAAAGTTTCCAACCGCACATACCTCAGTAAAGCAAAGAGTAAGTACAATACAAACAAAACCATTAGGTAAGTCCTTCCGATTGCTTGCCTTTCACACGCTACCAATTAACAATTTATCCATTAGTTTATCTTGTGTCAATCCGGCGGCCCCACCTTTTATTTCTTTCAATGAGCCTAATTGTGACAGCAAATGGACCGATTTATTTAGATCAATTAACTAAACTGGCGACAGTTTAATGGTGTACCTACCTCCTTCAAAAAGATGTAGGTCTGTAGCGTTCGGGCATTTAAATCAATGGAATAAAGTCCTTAATTACATGTATATCATCTTTTTGTTCTTTTTTCTTTGCTAGTTTGTTTGGTAGGTATAATATATTAGTGCCCTTTTCTAAGAGTACATATGTACATTACACAGTACCTAACATTATTATAATACAATATCATACTTATAGCTTTGATGCAGCCACAGTACCTATAGATAATGTAACTAACTGTATTTCTTCGTTGTTTGCGTGTAGAACGTCTACTTCTAGTTTTCTTAGATGTTTCCAGCCACGGAATTAGTTCAGACTAAATACTTGGCGTGCCTAGGATGCATAGACGCCGTATTTTACTCGTATGTCTGTGACACAATACTTGGTGAAGCATTTACCTTTTTTTATTTGGTGTGTTTTAAGTGTTTGTTTAGGGCATAATTAAATCTATCGCGTGTACATACATTTCAATAAACGACCATAACAAAAATACTTTTTACATCACGCTTTCATCATTTTGAATGTTTGACAGCTAACGTTTAAAACATGCTGTAAGTAAGTACAGAAAAACTACTAACTCCAAATTCGTGAATTTAATTTACTTAGCAGAATACGCAATTTGTCGGATGCTGACTGACTATAAATGTACAAGTTTCCAAGGTAGGAAAACGCTCGGGCGCCAACTGGGAACAACCCAATTCCGATATTTTAAGTACTTAAAGCCTATAGTCCGTAGTTGTTTGTCTCGGTCGTTTAACCTCACTGTTCATTATCTTAGTTATTGACACATGTTATGCGTATTAAAATAAGGGTCAATATTTAATTGTTGAGTGATAATTAAAGTTAATTGACGTCTCTGAGTGCGGCAGTTAGCAAGTGACTCGTACTGCAAAGTCGTTATACATACTATGAGTGAACATGCACATGTTATTCAATTATAAAAAAGGTTTGTAGAGGGCGGTTGCCTTGTAGCTCCAGGCAAAAGAAGAAGGTATAACGATCCACTAATAGTTAGCGACAATATTTACGAGTAGATACTTGTACAAGTAGACAAGGCTAGGCAGGGCCGGCTAGACGCGGCGGTTTATTTCAGTGCCTGTCACTAATAGGCCATTCAGCGCCGGGCATTAATTGCAGAATGCACCGGCCTGGCGCCAATCAACGGAAATTGAACAATTTGCGCGCTACTGCATAGGTACGACGAGTGGTTTCATGGGTCAACTCTCTCTTCTCTATCGTTATGCTCTTGTCAGAGCGGTCGTGGTCATGCACGATGAGACGTTTTTTTTAAGGGCAGACACAGTTTTCCTCACGATCTCCAGCCATCTCGACTTCGCTGACAGTCTTGCGCAGTCAGACATGGGGTTTCCCACTACGGATTCACCACCACGGATCTACTACCTACTATCACAAAGATTCGCGGCCGTTAGCGTAGCGTAGAGTGGCAGTAATTTTAGGTAATCTTTTGGGGAGTCGAGAAAGGTAAGAGCATCAATACCATTACACCACTGCTTTCGTATTGGGGGTGCGGCATTTTTTCGGTTTAGACCGCTTCAAAATCTATGCTTCATCCTGGGGATGCTAAATTGGGGCGGCTAAATACTCTTCCTAGGCCGGCATTTCACTTAAGGTACTACAATTACACTGCCATATTTATGACAGTTTATTACCTTCATTTAGATGGACATTTTAACAACATAACCATGTATATCTCTGAGACAAACGAGTATGAAACATCGGCATAGCACTTAAAATATGTCTGCGCTTATTGACTCCAGTTAACTCCGCTGAGGTACCCAGACACGCCTAGCGTGTTGACTAGACGTAGTTAATTCCAGCGCTGTAAACCCGCACTATTATATTGACCGGCCCGGATGGCGCATTTGGTAGTGGTGACCCTGCCTCAAACACCTAAGGTCGTGGGTTCGATCCCCTCCCTAGTCAAACATTCGTGTGATGAACACTTATTTGTTCAGTGTCTGGGTGTAATATATTTATGTATTTAACTTTTATATTTCTGTTTCCTCTATTGTCTGATATCAGTAACACAAGTGCTTAAGCTACTTAGTACCGAGTCAGCCAATATTATGAGATGTTGTGAGAATTTATTAGTGCTATTGAACGGACAGCACTTAATACAGAACGTGTGTTACGTGTGTAATGGTATATGTTTGTTCTAGGAAGCTGAATGTGACGAGATGCATATGGCTCTAGATTATTAACGACTGCTTACTGCCTAGTATATTTATTTACCTATATTACCTGGATATAAGTATATTTCATGACAAGGAAGGAATAACCACTTAGGTATAGGTCATATTTCATTACGAACTGATTTAAGTTCTTTTAGATCCACTTCCGTGTGACAGGCGTTTTCCGCGTTTTAAATTGTTTTTTCCTATATAGGTATCAGATCAACGCAAACCACCCGGGGTGTTAAGTTCGTAAGTACCTATGGGAATAACTATTACGGCATTAATTAATTAATCTAAAACATCGTGCACAAGAGGGCCTTAGCTGCCCGTGATTTTTAGTTCTTCCGTATTACTTACCACATATGTTTTATCTCATAGGTGGCAGACAAGCAGACGGCTAATACGATGAAGTAATTACCGTCGCCCATAAACGGGGTATATGGGCAACATTAATTATGTCAAGTCGTGCGTCCAACCTTTAAACGCCCTTTCATCCCCGAAGGTTCACAGTATTCTTCTCAATCAGAGAAACATGGCACAAGCGCTGCTACACGCCGGGCTTGGCTCTCCGATAAATAAATAACCCAATTCAAATTCGTAGTAGGTATCTGTATCTACTTCATTGTTGTACTTAGATAGGCGGTGCCTCCTATCTGCCAACGCTTCCCACGGAGCTCAATTCTTCCTTGCTATGTTGTACACGATGGATTAGTAGACTTAACACGCTTTTTAAAGTGTCTTAACCTAAGTCCATGTGTTTTACGATGCTTTATTTTATGTTTAGGTATGCCTAATACTCGTAAAGTCATGGTGTCGAGTTTCTGATTTATGCCACAGTTCAAAACAGCTCACGTGTCAAGACATACCTATAAAGTAGGCACGTTATTACGATGAGATGTGATGTGACGTTGTTCTAAATATGGATCAGGTATTTCCATGCTAGTTAAATTACATTCAAACATCATGAAATGTGTTTATTTCGCTAGCAGAACAGTTAACGTTTGAACAGACTTGACAGCTGTCATTATCAGAAAACCTGTCACTGAAATATACAGTTTAGTTTAGTGCTTGAAAATTATTTAATTTTGTGTGACAATACGGTCTAACGTTATAGCAAAACTGAGAAATTAAACAAATAGATTTACAATTTGTTTTACTTACGTCGCTCTTAAAGGCGTTAATTTCCTAGGTGACGAGTGTTCGTCACTATAACAAGCTTAAATAGTGTTCGTCAGCTGGCTGTCACTGTTAGGATCGTGTTCCAGCTTCGTGCACTTTGAAGCGTCGTTGAAGCTCGTCCCTGTAAACAGATACGCTTGTGTCAATTAATCATAGCTCCCACAGCCAGTCCTACGTATTTTACGTTTCTGATGGCCTACAACCGAAAATACATATACCTGTCGCATCCAAACCAGATAGACGTACGGCGCTTGTGAATAAATCTTCGGATGGAAATGTAGGCCCTTGCGCATCCGCCAGGCCCCCCCGACCTTCACAGTTACTTATTACATTGGCAGATTTATTCAGCGCTCTGATCGAGGATCCCTCGCCTATATTTACCCGTCTAATTGCGTACGAGTCTATCTAGGAAGCGCAGTGACGAGATGCATTGGCCTTAATTTGTACCGAGTGTAGCTGATGGAGTATTTTATGTTTATGTTTGCAGAAAATACTTGTTGCAGTTCTAAGAATACTTGGGCTGCTGCGTGTATGAATTCCGGCTAGTATTTGGGTTGCAGATTTTAAACTGTTTCGCGAATTATGCAGTGGAATTATTCATTTGAGTCATGAATGTCAAATGTCAAAAAGAGGCTTGGTATAATTATATGAGATAAGTCGGTTTATGTAAACTATAACACTTAAATACTCGTACCTAAACGTGTTGAGAAGAATATGAAACATTACCAAAGCGCCGAACCAAATGTGACGATTGGGTACCAAATAATAGGCACATAAATCTATTAGATAAATCTCAAAATGTAAACAACATATTGAGTATTGAATCGAAAATCAAGTCGAAAAAAAGTTAGCATAGTTTTGCAACTGTTTTCTTTTTCAAGTTTTTTCTAATATGAAAAAAAGCCTAACATAGTAAGCACCAGAGTCAACACGAGTAGATAAAATAATATAAACATTTCTTACCTACACCATTATGTTTACCTCGCATTACCAGGTAACGTAACCTAACAAGAACAAATCCAGAAAAAATACACATATCCAAGACACATTTACTGGAATTAATATCGTTATTGGAAATACTGATGGAAAATACCGAGTTGATATCGTGATAGTACAAGTCTATGTTGCGAGGCAAAGGAAATTCTTAATAACTTCTCTTTGTAAGTACTACTTACCTATATTATAAATCAAACGCGAAAATATTGCTACTCCAATTTCTGACAAAATGTTGAAAAGGTCCAATATAAGGTTTTCCATTGGAATAACTTGGGCCTTAAAATTATTCAAAGTAATAAAGCTTTTCAGTATCTTTGATATCATTTATGTTAATAGGTATATCATAATTTTACATTGAAAAGGGATGAAAAGGTATGTTTAGATATTTTAAGAGCGTTCTCGGCTAGTGCGGAATGTCATGTTTCGGTTTTGATTTGCAAAATTTCACTCACACATAAGCATGTGTTACTGTTTGCATAGAGTTGCCGCGTACGTTTTCTTTATAGTTAGACTGACAAATTTTTGATCCTTTCGCTTTATAGCAAAGTAAATTACTGTATTGTTGTAAAATTAAATTGCAAGTTAAATAAAATAAAATAAATCCAACGTTGATTTATTGTTATTCTTTTGATTTTTTGATTTAAGAAAAATAAAAAAATAGGTATATCATTTAGATACCTACCTACCTTTTTTACTCAGGACAGGTAAGCAATTAAATACTTAAAGATATCATGTTTTGTTTAATAAATCATTTAATAAAAAAGAACATTATACATTATAAAACAGTTGTATTTATACATTATAAAACAGTTGCAAACCCTCAATTTGATCCCTTTCTGGGATCAATTCTTTAAAGAAACAGCCCCAGAGGAAATGGACGTGGCAGAGCCCAGATACTATGACTAAAAAGAGATCGACTTCATAATATATATCGGACATTAAGCGAATATTCAGAGATGTCTCAGTGATCAATAGGTTTAAAACCGGAAGTGATCACCGACTTCTCAGAGGCACTTTGAATATCAATTTTAAGCTTGAACGTTCTCGGTTGATGAAGTCCACGCTCCGGCCAAATCTGTTCCAATCTCTCGCTGGTTCCGATGCCTTCCAACTGAAATTGGAAAATCGATTCACTGCCTTGGAAACCACAATTGACGTATATATCGACGAAGAATTCGACCAAGTGGTGGAAATCCTTCGGGACGAGGGCACAAAGTTCTGTGAGTAGCAAGCGGTCTATACTCTGGATTTAATGGACAAGAGGCGGAAAGATCCCTCAGTCACTTCGGCAGAACAACGGGCTCTAAATAAGTCCATCTCCAAGCTGTTAAGACGTGACCTCCGAAGCTCCAATTCACTCTCAATACAGAGAGCAATTGAGCAGAACCAGGGGGGTCCAAAGTCTTCGTACAACAGCTTGACAGGAGCCACCTGTCGAAGTTAACCAAAACAAATCGAGGAGTCGTCCACATCAAAGCCAGAAACTTTTTGCCTTCTTTTACGCCATGCGACGGAGGATCTACCCGACATCAGCTTGGAGGAGATCGAGGCAGCTCTTGGACAACTTAAAAATGGAAAAGCCCCGGGAAAAGACGGAGTCACACCGAGCTTCTGAAAGTTGCCGGCAAGCCGGTGTTGAAGGAACTTTGACGTATATTTAACTCGGTTATTTTTCTTCGGGAGAACTCCTAGGGCGTGGCCGCGGAGCTTGTTCGTATTGTTCTTCAAGAAAGGCGACAAAACCTTACTGAAGAACTATCGACCAAGGTCACGTCTATAAGTTGTTCTCAAGAGTCATTTCGAATCGCCTTACACGAAGACTTGACGAAGCTCAACCTGCAGAGCAAGCCGGGTTCCGACGGTTTTAGCACCATAGACCATATTCACACAGTGAGACAGGTTATACAGAAGACCAAAGAATATAACCAGCCCCTGTGCATGGCATTTGTGGACTATGAAAAAGCTTTTAACTCCGTCGAGACCTGGTCTGTTCTCGAGGCCTTGCAGAGGTGCCAAGTCGATTGGCGATATCGACCTTGGCACGAGGTGTTGAGGTGTCTGTATAACGTCGCTAATATGTCCGTAGTAATCCAAAATGGCCAAACCGAGCCTGTCCTGCTACGACGTGGTGTGAGACAAAGAGATGTTATATCTTCGAAACTCGTCTCCGCTGCGCTGCAGGACTTGTTCAAAACGCTAAACTGGAAAGAGCGCGGAATCAATATTAATGGCGGGTACATGTCACACCTACGATTCGCAGACGACATCGTCATCTTGACGGAAACCTTACATGGCCTACAGGCGAGCAGCCTGGCTGAATCTTCCAATCACTTCGATCTTCGGATGAACTTGGATAAAACCAAGGTCATTTTCAACGAGCTCGTTGATCCGGGACCGGTCGCTGTTAATGGAGTACCTCTCGAAATTGTCCAGGAATATGTCTATCTAAGATAAACGCTCCAATTAGGCAGAAACAACTTCGAGAGAGAAGCCAATAGAAGAATTCAGCTAGGCTGGGCAGCATTTGGTAGGCTTCGTCAAGTCTTCTCGTCATCCATCCCTCAAAGTCTTAAGTCGAAAGTCTTCGACCAGTGCGTCCTCGCGGTCATGACTTACGGTGCCGAGACGTGGGACGTGGCTGGACTAATCCACCCGGTTCAAAGTCGCTCAAAAAGCTATGGAAAGGGCTATGCTCGGAGTATCTCTGAAGAACCGCATCAGAAATGATGTAATCCGACAGAGAACCTGAGTCACCGACATAGCCCACCGAATTAGCAAACTGAAGCGGCAGTGGGTTGGTCACATTAGCCGCAGAACTGACAACCGTTGGAGCCGTAAAGTCCTTGAGTGGAGACCGCGACTCGGTTAAGTGTTGGACGCCCTGCGACAAGATGGGATGATGACATTCGAAGGCTGGCTGGTGTGGGCTGGATGAGAGTGGCTGAAAATCGGGAGCAGTGGCGTGCATTAGAGGAGACCTATGTCCAGCATGTTTGGAATACATCAAAAATAACTCAAACTCGTCCCATGCTAATCTGCACTTAATTGCATAGTAATAGAGTTCCTCTTGTTGCACTTGTTAATAAGGTTCATTTTACGAATACATATTTCGACCTTGAATCCTGAGGGATCACTCTGTTAGTAAGTCTTGAGATGTTAGTAAGTCTTGAGATGCCAGCGAGTCTTGTCGACTCGGCCGGTTCGTCTTGTGGAGTCTGTTGACTCAGATAGTTAGTCTTGCTCTGTCTGTGAGTCTTGTTACTCTGCTAACTGTACATTGTAAACATGCGTACTCTCCTATAAAACGATTTTATAAAGATATCGTTTAGTACCAACAAATAAGTTTGTCATTGACTCCCAAAACCCAATACAGCAGTGGACGAGTGTGGGTTGCTGATGATGATGATGATGAAATTCTACTTTAAAATCATAGTCATGTTTCTGTAGTTTGCGATTCAACTATTTCCAATTCTTCGGTGGTATTCTCATGTATTTGACCTTCTCTTTTCTGCCTTTAGCAATAAACGTAATGAAATCATCGTAAAAGAAAAATGTGAATAGATTATGACCAGCTATGTCATTAAAAGTGGATTCGCGGTAACTTACGTTTTAGCTTCATTAGCTTTGGCCAAATTAAGTACCATAACTTTTCCTTTTCTTCCCCGAAATAGCGCCTTTTATATCACATTTTATATTATTATGTAAAATGTAAAGAATATAATATATTAATCTATGGAAGTTACTAGAATTGCATTTCTTTACCTTCGTACTCACCAAAATTTTGTTTGGTTAAAACAAATTAATATTCTTAAAACAAAAAGTATCAATCCGTCTCAGTCGCGTCAAAAAATCTCCAATTTCAAATAAAATTTTACGTAGCACGCGGTGACCGGGAGCGACATAGGTCCTACCTCGGAAAGGCCTCGGCCGGCACTGAGCGCTGGTGCGATTCTGCGCCGATTATATAGTAGTACTAAATGATTCATAATAAAATAAAAAAAACAAGTTATTAAAGTTAAAAAAATACCACGTTTTAAAGCGTAAATTTCTTCATTTATTAGGTTTAAAAAAAATCAAGAATACCTTTTATTTCATCCTAAACTAATACGTGTAATAACTCGAAAAATTACTAACAATGATACTTTTGAGTACACTTTTCTTGTATGAAAAACTTACAGTAATCACTATTGTTTTGTAGCCATGCCCTAATATATGTTATTGTTCTTTTAATAGAAATAGTGTCATAAGTTTGTCGTTATAGTTTTACTATTATCGAGCATTTGCGTAGACCTTCGACCACAAGTTTCAAAAAGGGATTGTAGTAAAACTGTTCTAACGAGAAAACTAAATGATCATTTGAAAATATTTGAAATTATGCATTAGATTATGAAATCTGCAATAATTTGACATCAATATCTTATTTACAAAACTGTATAGATTATCATTTTATTCTCCATCGGAAATCAATGATTTTGACTTAAGTGTGACTCTTACGGATAAACGCTCTTAATGACTTCTTCAGTAGTATATATTAGACTATAAGCTATGAGAGACAATACATAGATAAATACTCTACCTACATAGTGATCTTGGAAAATATACAAGTAGTTTGTGAATGCATAGGTAGTTCCTCGGTTTTGTTTATATACTTTCTAACATAAAAGCTCTTACCTAATTGCTGGTTATGTAATGGCAAATAAACAAAAGGTAACTAAGTACCTATGACATTATCGTAAATGAAAACAGAACCATACCTACGCAGGTGGTCCGTGAAACTGTTGCGTTTTGTAAAGCAGGTATTGATTGATAGATTTCATACCTATGACCATAGCATAAAGTTCAGTAAGCTTTGAACCAAAATAGTATCATAAAAGAGTATCTATCTAGGCAGGTGGTCGGTGAGACCCTGACGTAACGCAGGTACCTATACGGCGCAGTGGTAACCCACTTCTGCGCTGGGAATAACTGCTGCACTCCAGTGATGTATGATATCAACGAGAGATTTATACTATGTCGATTGCCATTATAATACGACGACCCGGTTGGTTCAGTGGTAGTGAATGCTGCGTCTGGGCCAAGGGTTGCGGGTTCGATCCCCGCACAGTACAAACATTTGTGTGCATGAACATGTCTGTTTGTATTGGTCTGGGTGTTTTCTATGTATTATAAGTATGTATTTACAAAAGAAAAGTATTATATGTATATATTGGTAATCCCACTGTTGGTTCTGATATCTGTAACACAGGTGCTTGAGCTACCTATCTATCAATGTATGTGATGTAGTGAAATATTTATTTATTTATATAAAAAAAATATAAAAAATACAGGGATACCTAGGAAGATGGTCCGTGAACCATGACGTAATGCAGGTACCTACTCGGCGCAGTGGTACCATATGAGATGAGCCAGGAATAACGCTGCGCTCCACAGATGTGGATGTGAAAATCATCGATTCACTCACACTATATCGATTGTCATTTTATTCGTACAAGAAACACGACGCAGCAAGTGCGTGAGACTACGACGTAGCACAGCTATTCGCATAGATGTTGTAACGCCTAGAAATACCTAACTAGAGATAAGGGATACTATTGGACTGTGGAGTTGTGGGTATCCGTGGGCGGCAGCAATCGCTTGTCTCATTAGGTTATCCGTCTCTGCATCCACCTCTATCCCATTTTGTCTATTTTCATTATATTCATACTAGAGACTCGTAAAAAGGTGCTCCGGGGCAACCATATTTCCATTACTAGAGCAACAGATAACGGGAAAATATCCATCTTTATTTGATTTGTAAATATCTCGTAGATACGCTCAGTCAGAATACCTTATTCCCATTCAATGGCTAATGGGACTGAATGTTATTTTTATCTGATTTTGCTAGGCAAAGACATCTCCTAAGTTGCGCTGTTGCTTTCATCAATAAGTACCACTTGAGCTATCGACTTCGATTTCTATTGTCCTTTAGCGTGATGCCGATTATTGGGTTTCGTCGTCATTTAATTATAAAAATAGTGTATAAATATGAGTAATATGACGTACCGCCGGCTCTGCGAAAAACGCACCAATGAGCTATCACAATTCGAGAGAAAAAAAACCGGCCAAGTGCGAGTCGGGCTCGCGCACAAAGGTTCCGTAGCAGCATCTCAAAAACTATAAGAGATACTTTGATCAAACCAAAATCGTTGAAAGAGTTAATTAGCATGCATCACCCTCTATTTTTTTTAGAATTTTATACCCCGTAGTTATAAAATAGAGGGGGGGGGACATACTTTTTACGACTTTGAGAGCTGATATCTCAAAAACCGTTCACTTTAAGAAAAATGTTTTTAGAAAACTTTATATCATTTTAAAAGACCTTTCCATTGATACCCCACACGGGTATGTACATCGAAAAAAAAAATTTCATCTCTCAGTTACATGTATGGGGGGCCCCCCCCAATTCTTTTTTTTACTATTTAGTGTCATATTTTGTAGCGGTTCATACAACACATATTCCCATCAAATTTCATCACTGTAGTACTTATAGTTTCCGAGTAATCAGACGGACGGAACAGACGGACAGACGGACAGACGGACAGACGGACAGACGGACATGACGAAACTATAAGGGTTCCGTTTTTTGCCATTTTGGCTACGGAACCCTAAAAAATGGTTCGCCTGTTAATGATAACTTTCAAATATCGATATTTAGGTCACAACCCTAGGTCACCCACATCGGGAATTCATATTTAGTATTCGAAACGGCAGCGGTGCGGAATTTGCGGAATCTGCGTAATGGTGCGGATGACGTGACCTTACGCCGCGCGGCAAATTGCGGCGTGTACGCCGCTCTGCATTATACGGGAGGATTATGTGGTGTTGCCAACATAGCCATATTACTTAAGTCGGCCATGTAACACACAGTTTCAATTTGTTTGTGCATAATATGTACGCCAGTTGCAATTAATGTGGTGACGTAGTTTGAAGCAGCCTTAGTTCAGGGGTAGGTACGAAATGTAGTGTACCTATTTGGACATTTGTGATATACCTACGGATAATGGCTAATCGGGATGATACGTCACGTGAAATTCACTCGCGTTGCAAATACGACAAGAAAATCTATCCCCAATTCATGAATACAATGAGCAAACAGACGTACAAGCAACCTACCTGAAAAGACGGCTAACTACTTTTGTTTCGGGCGTCATCCTTAAAATTTTAATTTGGTTTTATCACATGCATGCATTTCCTAGAGTGGTTTTTCATATTTTCTTTGAATAGGAGTTTGCCACACTAAAATTCTATCGACACGTATGACGTGGCGGGCTGACGTCGCGATGCAATGAATCTCATATCGTCCTAGCGTGGGTACGTCACAACTACGAGGAACCCCTTGGTGTAGGTATTTGGCTGTGCTATTATGTATTTTGTTTGATACAAGAGGAAGAATCCTCACAAACCACTGCCTACGCTGAGACACAACAAGTGCCTAACTAATTTAGGATTAGTTTAGTGGTTTTGTTTTTATAGTGTCATTTGTTTTGTTTGTCTGTACAGTTAGTTAAGTAGTTGATAAGGCTAGTGTTTAAGGTACTTTTGATATCATTTGTTTTTGTACATACAGTGTGTTATATACAGGGTGTAATACAGTATTCTGATTAGGGGAGGTGTAGGTAAAACCTGCTTTCGTATCTAATCAGATAATGGCAACTATTTTTATATTATTCAAATATGTTTTGGATTGTTCTATTAGTGTCTATCTGACACTTCATACTTTGCTACTTACCAACAACTCTGTTCAGCTAGCTTTAAGCTATGTGAATAAATATATTTACATCACCTACTACGACGCGGTTATCATTACTCCACTGCGTCCTCTCTACACCTTTTCAAGATGGTTTAAATGGATGTAAATGTTCACAGATACAACCTGTATACAGGATTATTTTTGTTTTGCAGAAAATTCACATCGTAATTTAGTTATAACCGAAACTTGTCTCTCGCTAGATAAAATAGATAATAGGCTTGAGTAACGAGCGACTGCGCTGCATTACTCCGTCTGTCTATACGATATATTATGGATTATTGGAATTGTCTGGCAGATTTTCAATTCGTTTGCAGAATTGTACAGTCGACGCGATAAGTTGGCTAATGATAATA
>JABMDO010001269.1:0-16320 GCA_014851415.1 Cnaphalocrocis medinalis
TAATATAAATAACATATCCAACCTTAAATCGATCCCGGCCTTTAGGAGCGGTCGCGTATGGAATCCCATAGAACTCATAGAAGCCTCCACCCCAAAACATCTTCCCTTTAACTGCTCCTTCCTCCAATTCCACTATTCTTGTGTCCAAGTCATCTTTGGATCCACAAATGTTTTAATTAAAACAGAAAACAATATCAAGCGAAGCATGTCTGCCGTCTTCGGCGAAAATTTTGTTACTAGATTATTCTTATCTATGGTTGATTGATTGTAGATAATTATTGTATTATTTAATGGATTAGTGACTTGTAACTCATTAGCCACGTATGTGTCGATTTATCATTTGAGTAGAAAAAATATTTAACACAATTTCTATCTTTAATTGATTGATTGTTATTAACATTACTTATGCCAAGTACACACTTCGACAAGTGGTGTGTTTAAAATGAAAACCTAGTATCTAATGAATGACATGTAAAAAACAGCTTAGCATGTAAAAAAACCAAAAAATACATATCCTACTACTATTATAAAGGCGAAAGTTTGTATGTATGGATGTTTGTTACTCTTTCACGTAAAGGGTGATTCCTAGAAAGTGAGGATAAAACGCGTCCAGTCCAAATACTCCTTCCTCATAACACTATAGTTAATACCATCAGGGTTTTTAAATACTTAAAGTATTAGCACAACTTTTAACACACAAAAACAGAACATAAAACATCGTTTTATTATAAAATTTAGATCAAACGTGCCTCAAACGTCATTATCCTACCATGTCCTACAAGGCTGTGCGTGGATATTAAGTCTGATAAAAAAATCATCCAAAACTGAACGTTTAATTCTTACATGACAATTTGTTCTCAAATAAGAAAAGTGTCTAATTAGCGCAATTACAAACATTTCTTTTATTTTAACCTGGAAAACTAACACTCCCAAAGTTTGGGATCGAAAAAAATCATTAAACGCATCAAGAATGGTTTCTAATAAAAAAACAAATTCATGAGGATTTGAAGCACGCCGGAATGCGCCCCACACCTCTCTCAGTGGTCAGGTGCACTGCAGGCTTTGAACGGAGTGGTAACGTATCACGTTTGTCGACCAGGTAAGCTTACATTTCGTTCTTCGAAATTTGGCATCTAAAAAGTCATTAAAACTTTTGCTGTCTGCAGTTGCTAATAATTGTCACATCAATCATATTGTTTGCTGCTATTACGTATCGAATGGGAAACTTATTCATAACCATGTGCTTTGAGGCAGATTTATTCAGTTTCAATAGGTTAAAACCAGTTTTTTTTCGAATTCGTCATTTTGCCAACATCATTTTCCTCAAAAATGTGTGTTGCATTTAATGACAAAGAGGGAATATAATGATTTGATTTGTTTCCAATAATGATAGTTGTTGAGGAAAATTACCTTTTGCTTTTAATTAAGTATAGATGGAGGTTGGCGAAAGGGAAGGGAGGCCTATACCCAGCAGTGGGTACTACCGCGCTGATGATGGATGATGATTATAGGTATGTAGGTACTTTAAGTATATTGTTATTGTTTAGGATTTTGTCTGTTAATAACATTATGTTTGTTCAGCATCTTGGGTATTATATAATATATCTGTCGGAAAGTCAGGGGTTAGGTCCAGAGCGCTCAGGCATAGTGTGGGCAGAAATAGGGATCGTGCAATGAAATCACCGGGTTACACACTTAACTGATTTAATTACACCACTGAAACTATTACAATCGTAACACTAGGTATCTAGGTCTTAATTTGAACACTAAAACACTGAACGAGTAGCGGGACAGTTCCGCGATGTTTACTCGGCGACGGTCAGAATCAAACTCTCTCCAATCGCTCCTCGCCGATAACGTCACGACTCTGTCGAAGCGCGCGAAACGACCGAAAACGCGCGGAATCGTAGTTCCCGCTGTCACCGCTTGGCGCGCTTGCTGCTCGTCGTTTATGATCTGTGACCGGATGCGACACGGCCATCCTGCGAGACACACGTCCTCGTGTGTAAATCTGTAACAATACAAAGACAGCACAGTATCCGTTCGGCCAGTCCTTACTCTATTGGACCTAATCTGTCTCCACAAATAAAGAAATCTAGAAAGTTTCTCATGATTGTTTACTTTATTCTAAAACCATCAACTGTAATTACTAACAAGCTATCAAAATAGCTAACCAAACAGGTTTGTTACAATTTAAGGGTTTACCACTACAGAGTCTACAGATTATAATTTAAGAAACGAGATCAAGAGATACATTCACACAGTATTCTGTTGCTCGGCTTTTCCTGTCCTAGTATTACACCTACGCTCGTTTACTAGGGATTCTCAAATAATAGAGACACTCTACATTGGTAAACGTAACGTCATTATTTCGTCATCAACCTCATTTGATTCAATGTAATGTAACGACGTTCAAGACAGCAAGAGGTTACATAGCTCTTTTAATCAAAATAACACAAAGATAAGGCGTTCGTTGTTATGAGACGACAAATTAGTACTCAAAATAATAATTTTACGAGAATAAACACTGACTACGTGGTACTCCCATGTACAACTCAGAGAAGGAATCATCACGTTCTACATAGAGTTGCACATAAAATTGCAATTTTACAAACATTCAACTAATGAGATTGCATTTCAACTTTGTCCAGCATGGTCAATACAACACATGTGGTCTCTTTCACCCACTTCATTTACGTGCATCTCTCTATGCCACGTCACCGAACCCTCCAGGTTCCACGGCTTCCCAAGGAAACCCAACACCCACCAGAGTTATCCGCGTACCGCGTACTCACGGACTACACAGGGCAGACACCGATTTCTCTCGAGCTACGGCTACGAATAACCTCTGGTGCCATCAACACATACCAGCACAAAACTTAATGCAATCCGAATCTCTATACCGAAACAACTTTTACGAACTCTCAGACTCTATATCATCATGATCGATTTCTTCAATGATTTCGTCATTATCAGGGAACTTTCTTAGCCTATCACGCGCGTATTTGTAAGTACGCCTAGAACTCAACGATTTTAGAACATAACGATCTCCATCTAAGATCTCAACTATTTCAAACGGCCCTCTAAACTTAGCATCTAGCTTAGTCTGATTCCTTTCTTCATTTTCAATCAAAACATCGTACCATCAAATCGAGACTTATTGTAACTCGCGAATTTTGCAATATTATAGGAAGCTAACTGTCTCACCTCATCCAAGTCTACCAAATGAATTTTAAATAAAGTAACTTTTGACTTCTAGGACTTCATTTAGCATCTTAAGGAACTCTACAAATTATAAAGCTACTTAGTGAAAACCTAGCTTTCTATCTCCATTACTTTACATTAATTTTAGGGAACACAACATTGAATCGCACACTTAACAAACGAAAAACAATAACCAGAGTCATGTGCCCTTCGATCTCTACATTTATTCACATCACAACATCAACTATGTACACTAGCAAACAACTCGAGTGACCCCTCTAACGCCACGGCCCACGGCCGAACTGAAAACACTCCTGGTTTTCCTCATACGAGCATCCACACGCTCACGTGTGCATCGCCCTCCGACTACACACTACGGTCTCCTTAGACCACGACCTCCGCCAGAGCCAAACGCGCATCGCGTACCCACGGACTCTTTAGGTTTCCCCAAGAGACGCCGATTTCTACCGGGCTACGACTACGTAATGACTGCTGGTACGGTCGACTCTTCTACGGCCGTTAGAGTACCCACTCAAGCTACCACCATATCACACACTATGGCGCTATTTTTCAACACTAGGCTCACTATGTATCTCTACTTTAATCTCGACTGGTACATGACCTACTGGCATCCTGCGCAACCTATCGTGTGCATATTTGTAGGTTCGATTAGAATTTAGCGCTTTTAGCGTGTAACGGTCACCATACTAGGGCTTCCACCACCTTAAACGGTCCTTTAAACTTCGGGTCTAATTTGACCTGATTGCGTTCCTCATTTTTCAGGAATAAAAAAATCACAAACAGATTTTTTTAGGCTTTACTTTGTTACAATCAAACCTAGGTTTATCGTAAATGCATTTTTCCTAATATTCTCTACGGCTAAAGCACTAGCTTCATCTAAACCTGTACCGGAAGTAGGTTTGAAAGTCAGAAAACATCAGATTCAGCGGCTGCCTACCTTCCCAATCCTATTTTCAATTCTAACAGACTAGGTACTTTTTGTAACCAACCGCGTTACATAGTGCAATTTAGGACCAATTAAACCACTAGTCTCTGGTTTAAGTTTAATGCATCCTAAGTTAGCTCATAGGGACGTCCAATATTGTTTTAAAATATTAACAAGCCCAGGATACATTGAGCTTGTGAAATATCCGTCCGTCTATCGAGTCAAAACTGTAGGTGGGAAACATATTTCCGATTGCATATTCTTACCACTGTCTGACGCATCAAAATAAAATCAATCGCAGATAAATGCTAACACCAAACCTGTTTTTTAAAATCTCGCGACTTATTAAAACGTAACTGTTTCTACGTAGTTACGCATCTGGTCATACGAGAAATAAGGTTTCTATTGTAAAATCATTAATTTCAACTTGACAACATTTGTAATGAAAAACCCAATTAATTAGATAGCCCATTACTCGAATGTTTACTTCTAAATTTACTCGCAATGCTTTCTCTCATCAACGAACTCAGCACAAGAATCAAAATCAAATTTGTAACACGTACCAGATCATTCAAGGTTCCGGATGGGGATTGGACCACACACACACAGGTCGACACGCCTCCCGACCGAAGCCGCGGCGCTGGACCCGCCGGCTGGATAGCGGCTGGCGATGTGGCTCGCTGCTCCGCACCTGTAGCAGACCGCAAGGCTGCCACTAGCCTGCTGGCGTTGACCCGCGCTCGATGTAGTTGGGGCAGGAGAAGGTTTCTTCGCTTCATGTTTCCTTGTTCGGAAATCCACTTGCGTACGCCCTAGCTTCCCACAGGCATAACAATTGATTTGTGATAGCGACGAAAATCTCGACCGTTTGTAGTTGCTAGCTTCCGCTCGAATATTCATCAGATTCGTCCGCTGGATAAGTAATTTGAGATAGCAGAGCCTTTCAGTGCCTTACTGATGATCATTATGAATGAGCTGACTGCCTTCCTGTGTATTTCCTCTCATGCGCAAATCTGGGTACGTCCGGGTGCAACGGCACACGAAAAACGAGCATTGGAATCACAGTAGGAGTATTTTTAAAGCTTGGATAACGTCACGCATTTTTGAATTTCAAAAAGTAACCGCACATTTGAGTCTCAGAATTTCAAAAAGTAGCCGCCACCGAGTCTCATTATTATTTTCACTCCGAGTGGTTTCATTGGCACGATTTGGTCCCACTTCTGATGTCGGAAAGTCAGGGGTTAGGTCCAGAGCGCTCAGGCATAGTGTGGGCAGAAATAGGGATCGTGCAATGAAATCACCGGGTTACACACTTAACTGATTTAATTACACCACTGAAACTATTACAATCGTAACACTAGGTATCTAGGTCTTAATTTGAACACTAAAACACTGAACGAGTAGCGGGACAGTTCCGCGATGTTTACTCGGCGACGGTCAGAATCAAACTCTCTCCAATCGCTCCTCGCCGATAACGTCACGACTCTGTCGAAGCGCGCGAAACGACCGAAAACGCGCGGAATCGTAGTTCCCGCTGTCACCGCTTGGCGCGCTTGCTGCTCGTCGTTTATGATCTGTGACCGGATGCGACATATTCTATTTAAGTATAATAATATTGTGGTACATTGTTGCTTGTGATATTACCCATAACACAAGTCCTACCTTTTCTAAAATGTCTTTAATATTTTTTAGTGGCTCAGTAAATTGGCACACCTCAGCCTGATGATAAGAAAGAGGAGAGCCCACGTTGCAGTCACAATTAAACACAACGGACGCAACGGCACGGCATCACATCCGTTCGCACTGCCATACTAGCCCGCGAGATGCTTCTTCACGCTTCGTTCGAAGGAGTCCATATTGTAGGACAGAGGAAACACCTGGGATGGTAACGAGTTCCACCGTTTAATGGTGCGGCAGAAATTTGAGCTGCTAAGATGGTGTTTTAGTCTAAGATGGTGTTTTCCACCGTAAAACGGTGACAGCGCCGCCCTGCACGTGTTGTTCTGTGATGGAAAAGGGAGGGTGGGATAAGGGAGAAAAGTTCTTCAGAGCACTTACACATCTAACCCAATTTCTCTACGTAACTGAAGAGGTTCAAGGGTCTTGGTGAATGGTGATCTCTTCATCGCCTATTATGCGTACAGCCCGTCGCTGCAATCTGTCGAGAGCATCTGTAAGATATTTAGTGGAGCCATCCCAAATATGCGAGCAGTGCTCCACGTATGCTCGAACTTGTGTCTTATATAAAAGACAACGTTGATCAGGCGTGAAGAACCTACGCACTCTATTCAGGATCCCCAGGTTTTTGGATGATGTGGGAAGGTCCTCAACATACTGGCTCTGATGACATGCTTAGGCTAATACGTAGACTGAAGTGGTTGAAGAGACGGGAGGGGAATTAATGGGGATGTTTTGGCTGAGAACACCTGTTTTTTCTTGGCATTGAATTCGACCAGATTGTTGGAGCCCCTTTTACTAGTTAAATCAGATTCAAAACGCAGTAGACCTCAACGACAAGGCTCTCTCGCTTCTCGGCGATTACAGCCCTATCGGTATCAGGCCAGCTAAGATATCTCCCATGGACCGTCGTCTGCATATCAATTAATTTTGCCGAGAGGGAGCATGTCATTGATATGCAGCAGAAAGAGGTGGGCGATAAGACAGAGCCCTGCGGGACACCGGCATTGACTGGCATGAGTCATGAAGTGCATCCATCCGCAAGAACACGGGTTTTTCGCTCATGTAAGTCAGAAATCCAGTGACATAACCGATCAGGCAGTCCATATTACGGAAGTTTGGAGAGAAGAGCTTTGTGCCAGAACCGATCAAAGGCCATGGCAATATCTAAGCTAATAGCCTTATACTCACCGTGTTTGTCGATGGCTTCCCCCGGAGTTGCATCGCATACGCTAGAAGATCTCTTGCTGGGGTTATCGCTATGGGACGGCAGTTTGATGGGTCCGATCCGTCTTCCTTTTTAGGGTTGCTCATTAGCTTCTCTCCAAACCTCCGAAATGCAGCCAGACGAGTATGAGAGACGGTATAGGTCGCGTCAGTACGGGAGACAACTCGGCGGCACACCTCTTGAGGATGACAGCTGGGACACCATCCGGACCACTAGCTTTTCCAATATCGAGGGACTGTAGTTCGGAGCGCACATCGCGCTGCCTGAAGTAAATATCAGGCATTTAGAGTCCACCTGAAAGAATCATGATTAGTATAGCTCTCAAACAGCTTAAGAACGACAAGGCACCGGGTGATGACGGAGTCAAAGCGGAGCTTCTGAAGGCAGGTGGACGACCGGTCCTGAAAGCCCTTCAGAAGCTATTTAACTTCGTCATTATCGAGGGAAAGACGCCCAAAGCGTGGCATACTGGCATGGTGAGGTTTTCCTTCAAGAAGGGAGATAAATCCCAATTGAAGAACTACAGGCCCAGTACCTGTGTACCAGTGTTGCAGTCCCTGTACGCAAACGCCTCCATGTCAGTCCGTCTTAGGACCATTACCACTCCAGTGAGGTGTGAGACAGGGTGACGTCACGTCACTCGCCGAAACTGTTCACAACTTTGTTGGAGGACGTTTTTAAGCTTCTGGAATGGGATGGACTTGGCATCAATATAAATGGCGAGTACATGACGCACCTTCGATTTGCCGATGATATCATAGTCATGGCTGAGACCTTGGAAGATCTAGGTAAGCAGAATGCTCGACGACCTCAGTAGAGTCTCTCAACAAGTGGGTCTCAAAATGAACATGGACAAGACGGAAGTCATGTTGAACTCTCATGTCGTACCCACTCCTGTAAAAGTTGGAAGCTCTACACTGGAAGTTGTATACAAATATATTTTGCCTCGGACAAAAGTGCAACTTGGAGAAGGAGGCTCAAAGTCACTCAGAGGGCAATGGAAAGAGCTATGCTCGGAATCTCCTTGCGTGATTGTGTCAGAAATAATGAGATCCGCAAATATCTAAGGTCACGGAAATAGCCCAAAGAATTGCGTGGCTAAGGTGGCAATGGGCAGGGCACATTGCGAGGAGAAAAGACGGCCGTTGGGGTGGAAAAGTCCTTGAGTGGGGGAGGCCACGTGCAGATGGACCCGCAGCCGTGGCAGGTCTCCCACCAGGTGGACCGACTATCTGGTAAAGGTCGCGGGAGTCCCTTGGATGCGGGTGGCACAGAAACCGATCTGTGTGGAGAACTTTGGGGGGAGGCCTATGTCCAGCAGTTGCAGAGTTGTTTTATTTTATTCATCTTGTAACTTAGAAGATAACGGCACGAAATCATTATTCGCATTAGTCGTCATTTTTCCTCACCCTTAAATCATTAACTTCACACGTTCGTCATTATCGCCAACAGCGTTTTTAGTTAAATTTGATTTTTCTTCGAAACTATTAACTTCACAATAGGGCCACTTATATATATTTCAATCATATTAAACTAGGAATTATTCCAGTAAAGAATAATTGTTGTACCACAAGGTTTTATCATCGGACAATAAAATCGTCAAAAATATATTCCGGACTAAGAACCACCCTAAAAACTACTGAATGGATTTGAATGAAACTTTACCACAATATAGCTTATACATCAGAATAACACATAGGCTACAAACCTGAAGTCCACGCGAACGAAATCGCGGGCAAAAGCTAGTTTTGGAATAAAAATATGTTATTTGGTTATGATTTCATTTAGAACAGCCAAAAAGAAGCAAGTTAATTCCTTACATAGTTAAAGAACAAGTAAGTAGTAGAGGTAAGTAGCGTCTAAACGTAGGTCTGTGACTTCAATGTCATAATTTGCTGTCCCGAGATTTACTAAAAAAATATGGATTGTCACAAAGCTGTTACAATACTAAACCAAAGACCCAACTGCCCGTCTACATAGCGGGATGCGAGAAAGGGAGCTAAAGGTTGATAGGCCACTTGTGACTGCTGGTATAGCGGGTGTTTATGGGCGGCAGCAATCGTTTACTATTAGGTGATCCGCAAGCTCCTCTACTACCTATCATATAAAATAAACTAAAATTTATTGATTGTAAGTAAGTATATTAATTAAATTGAGATCTAAGCAATGTCAATAGTAAGGTAATTTAAACTAGATTTATGATAAATGCAGGTACATTATTGTATTCAAATTTAAGAGCAAATGGAAGTCACATTTTTTTATCTTCTAAAGTATTGCTCTTCTAAACGGTACCTGAAGTCTTCTAAACCATTAAAATCTACCTATACCTAGGTATAAGTAGTTACCTACTCTGGCATTCAGTAAAGTCGAAGATAACATCGGATATCGTAACAAAATCCACTTTATTGCATAAACATACCCTCACAGGATACACACGGAAACTTTCGCGGAAAACGAAAAAATATACACACTCGGGCTTGTCATAAACACATCAGTTGGTGAAATACGTAAACAGGGATATATTTGAGGAAATCGCAAAGCCGCGCCGTGCGAGATATATTATCGTGTGATATCCTATTTGGAGTGTGGGCACATTCTCGTGTCCGGCAGTGGAGGCCTTTACAGGTTGCGGTACGACTTTTGGAACATGAAAAGAAAAGGCCTGGGGGCCAATTCTCGTGCTTGCGCCATTGAAGTCGAATTTAGAGATTTTATACATTCATCCATAGAAAATTCCGATTCGACATGAATGTCGAGTGCTCGAGATTTGTACCCAGGATACGAGATCTGTCAAAAGAATGTCCAATTTCAAACAAACGAATGTCCATATTTTTATGTGATTGGTGTTAGACGAGCAGATGGATCACCGGATGGTAAGCGTTTGCCGTCGCCCATAGACACCTGCAACACGAGTAGAGTCACAAGTGCACTGCCACTTTCTAACCCCATTTCCCAATTGGGGCCTCCTGTACCCTCACTCGACAAAACACAGCGCATTCGTTGCTTGCCGATCTTCTGTGAAGCTGTGGTATCGCTCCGGTCGAGCCAGCCCATTCATGCCGAAGCATGGCTCTCCCACGGTTAAGTTCACTTCTCGAAATGACTCTCTTCGGTTGTTTCTCGGTCAACGATGCCTATATTATAATAGAGCCACAATACATACATATTCACATTTCACTCAGACCATCAGTTCATGCTGATGAGTCCTCAGTTCATGACACAAATATTTGGCCAAGGTATGTACATAGATTAAAAAAAATCCAGGGGTGCATGATCGAATAAGAATCTTACGACCTCCCTTTACAGTTTACTAATTACAACGCCACAAACCATGTCTATACTCTGATTCATAATCATGTAAAGTAAACTGACAGATGAAAATGACAAGTTTCTATGCATTTTGACATTTTG
The DNA here is from genome assembly GCA_014851415.1 of Cnaphalocrocis medinalis. Lineage (NCBI taxonomy): Eukaryota > Metazoa > Arthropoda > Insecta > Lepidoptera > Crambidae > Cnaphalocrocis > Cnaphalocrocis medinalis. The sequence continues at coordinate 10,467 of JABMDO010001269.1, forward strand.
CATGTGTCAAATTGAGTGATAATGTATGGGGATGACACATTGACATGTGTCAGTTTACTTTACATGATTATGAATCAGAGTATAGACAATAAATTCTGGTCTAACAGTGTAAACGCCCCGTATTGCGTCTTTATGCGGAATACATTCGGTTTAGTATATTCTCATGTAGACCTGTGCATAAAATATGCTTTCTCGCTCACTTCGAGCCATGTCTGACAGGAGATATTATTTGTATTGCGAAGTCGAAAGGCGGCCATCTTGCGCCCGAATGTGGCTTTTTAAATAGGAATTTGTTTAGTGAATATTCTATTATAATTTAATAAAGGTTAGACGATATTCGTCGTAAGACCCAAAAACCTTTTGAAAGGCTTAATTGTGGGAGAGCCACGCTTCGGCATGAATGGGCCGGCTTGACCGGAGTGATACCTCTGCCTCACAGAAAACCGGCGTGAAGCAGCCCCTGTGCTGTGTTTCGCCGAGTGAGTGAGGGTACCGGAGGCCCACCCGGGGGGGAAGGAGATAAAAGGTTGGCGGCGCACTTGTAACTCCACTGGTGTTGCAGGTGTCCATCAGGTGATCCGCCTGCTACGTATCACATTAAAAAAAAATGATTTTTCATTGTGTTTGCTGTCTGGGCCTTAGGTAGGACGTTAAATCAACACTGGCCTAAAATTTAATACCTCAGTTTTCCCTTAAAAAAATTCTAAATATCGTCCTTACCCATCGTTTTACATGTCTTTCTTATTATTATGTAAATATTTATATAAAAAGACAGCTTCTACAGACAACCCCAATGCTTATATTATAAGCAATGACATTTCATTATAAGCATTACATATTATGTTACCCGGACAGACGAAACACTTGCGCAAAGAAATCGACACCCAGTGCCATCTTTTGGCAAAGATTGGAACTAAAAGCAAAACTATGTTCAGAAACGAAATGAGGGTGGGCCACTAGTGTCTATAAAGTTGTGAAATTAATCGGCGCTAATAGATTAAAACGCTTTAATTTGCTTAACAACGATTGTTCGATTTTGGGAAGAAGTATATTTACATTATTCCCATAAATTCCACTCCAGTGAAACATCTGAAAACATCCATTTACCCCCAGGAGACGAATGATTAATCGTAAAAATTAATTCCAAATAGGTTCGCAGTTACTCGCGTAATTAAAAAATATCTCTCTGTGTTTGTTGAAAATTTATTCGGCCCGCTTCTAATTGGTCGAAACTGTAATTTCCCGAAGGGCAATCTGGTGTAAGTTAGAGGATTTTGGAAACATAATTTCATTAAGAAAACTTGTTATTCTTTACTTTTGACTAATACTATGAATAAACACGTTACCATGACTGTCCGTCTTAACGCTAAATCTACTGAACCGACTTTCGACTCAAAGACTTGAGAGGGATGATTTTTTTATTATTAGACTATTGACTATGTGCGAAGTGGGTGGTGGGGAACGGCAAATCGATCGTAGCGCACGACATGGCAGAAATGTGAATTAATTCTGGGCTGTCATGTGTCAAATTGCTTTATTTTCATAACTTCCTTTATAATTTTAAGTAAATACGTAAAAATTTGCGATATGGGTCATAGTACATGCTGTGTCGTCAATTGTAAAAACAATGGGAAAAACAGTTCGTGCAAGTTTTATTCGTTTCCAACATCAAATATACTATTTCTATAACTTGATATGTAGGTAGGTATGTACTCACATTTAATGATGTTTTGTAGGGAGTTTGTGTCACAGACGTTTGTCTTATGATCAGAGCTATTATTAAGAAGCTTTTCCCGTTCGTTCTAAGCTCTTCCACTTCTCTCACATGCTGTGCTAATACAATTTTTTTCCCTTTTTGCTCAGTTTGAGGTTGGAAAATGTATTTTATGCTTAATCGATTCAAATTCCGTACGTATTACAATATCCATATTTTTCACAAGGAAGAAAATCGCTAGGTATAATATACATACTCACTTTTTACACTATTTTTTTCAATTTCGTTGAAAGATTAGTCGAAAATTAATATCACAAAGATATCTTATTATCTAGTTGACATGATTTGACAAATGACAAGCCCTGAATAGTTGCGGCCACTAGGGGCGCTGTCATCGCGCACACAACGAATAGGCCAACGCTTGACCACAATCGCACCTGATGGAAAGTGACGATGAGGTCTAGGATGACACGCGTTTGCCTAGAAGATGCCTGTTCATCTTTGCCTTAAAGATGTCCAAGTTATAGTGGCGGGAAGAAAAACAGACCTCGGCAGGGAGTTCCACTCCTTAGCTGTCCGTATGATAAATGTGGAAGCGAATCGCTTCGTACGGGCAGGGGGCAAATCTAGCACATAAGGGCGAAAGCACTACCACATAAAGGTGGTTTATGTGTGACGAGAAGACTTGTCGAAGCTTACCAAATGCTGAACAGCCTAACCGAATTCTTCTACTGGCTTCTCTCTTGAAGTTATTTCTGCCTGATTGAAGCGTTTGTCATAGATGGACATATTCCTGAACAACTTCGAGAGGTACTCCATTAACAGCGACCGGTCCCGGATCAACGAGCTCGTTGAAAACCTTGGTTTTATTCATGTTCATCCGAAGTCCGATGTGTTGGAAGATTCAGCTTGGCTGCTCATCACCTCCTTTTTTTATGTGATAGGTAGCAGGCGAGCAGGCGGATCACCTGATGGTAAGAAATTGCCGCCGCCCATGGACACTTGCAACACCAGTGGAGTTACAAGTGCGCTGCCAATCTTTTATCCCCTTTCCCCCCGAGTGGGCCACCGGTACCCTCACTCACTCGGCGAAACACAGCACAGGGGCTGCTTCACGCCGGTTTTCTGTGAGGCAGTGGTATCACTCCGGTCGAGCCGGCCCATTCATGCCGAAGCGTGGCTCTCCCACAGTTAAAAGCTCTCCTGTAGGTCTTGTAGGGTTTCCGCCAGAATTATTTAATTACCTTTACAAAATCGCTTGTTCTTTTAACTTGCGCGCGACGTTGGATCTCTCAATGAAATAATTATCTGACCGGCTGAGTTATTCGCTAATGAGTCTAACTGATGGGCTGCCCTGATTATGATTGAGCTTTTTTCTTTTAATCACTTGGTTCGGTTTCACTTAATTTGACAGGAAAGTGGAAAGGTTTGGAAGTTTTTGATTTATTGGAGCATTTTTTGTATTCCGTACCTGGAAGGGAAATAATCTGTGTGATTTTAGTTTTGCATTTTTATCGATATCAGTTACGGATTTCCTTTACGCTGTGTTACATGATTCCTTATTTCTACCAAAACTGTGCAGAATATACATGTAGGTACCTAGAAATCTTATGTGTAGCTATGTATGCTTTTAACGGATTTAGCAAGCAAGTAGGTACATACTAGTATGCAGGCGTAAATATGGAGGAGTGACATTTATTCAAGGATGTATTTATCTAATGTTTCGTCAAGTGAGGGTTGGCAGCTCAGTTGTGATTCTAATGGTGTTGCTGGTATCTTTGGCGGTGACAATCGCTTATCATCAAGTAATCTGACTGCTCGTCGGCCACCCCAACTCATAAAAATCCCTGGCGAAGCTTTCCAGACAGAAAAACCTAATTAGACAGTATTACTCGCTTTATTGGGAAAGTGTTATACCTATGGACACTTGCCAGATTTTTTTACAAAAGTGCTTATAAAACAATAAAATAAAAAGTTATATTAAAACTCTTTAAGGATGCACATAGACCATGCAATGACTCACAATAAGCAATAGCCTTATTTTGAAAACTTGGTGTAATTTTAAATATATACAAAGTTTTTTAAAAAACTGTGATATTGTCCATAGGTAAGACTCCTAGAATGTACCTATGGACCATTCAAATATACAAGAATCTCGTGTGTAAATTTCTCTCCTTTAAAATATTTTATTATTCCAACATAATATTTTCAATACCTTTCGTCATTTTTGATTCGATCTGAATCTTTGGAAAGTCCACAGGAAAATTCGTAGCGCTGTCTATAGGTATTACACGAACCAAGAAAAAAGAAAAACCATCATAAGTTTCCCAATTGTTCGAATTAATGACTTAAATGCAGTACAAAATCACATTAATAACCTAAGATAGACAAAGAGCTACAAAATAGCCTTTTATCAAATTGGTTTAAAAAAAATATATAAAAGTAATTGGAGCAATTTATTTACTTTTTTTATGAAAACATAATATTAATTGATTTCTCCAATTACACAACAGACAATGATATGAGAGTTAATAAATGTTGCTTTATGACGAAAGCTCAGTACGGATGTGTGGAATTTTGGTTTATAGTTTAGTAGATATTCAGACTGTCCACAGGTAAAGCCGTCCACTGGTACAACACTTTCCCCTACTGCAGTTGGATTCTAAGTAGATGAAAATTATTAATAGACTTCTTACATCCCTCATAAAAGATCCATTACTAATTCACTATAATAATAGGAAAAAAACCTTGCACAGATTATCAGATACAATTTTCCGATGAATTACACAGAGCTCGGATGAGCCGACTATCGGATTGCTATGGGAGAGTATAATATCGCTTGATGGTCGTTTTGTTGAATGAGAAAACTGTTTGTAAGCAATATTTTGGATATAAGAAAATTACGTAAATAAAGGGCCGATTCTAGTCCGCCAAGAGTAGCTTGCATCGTGAAGGTTCTTCATAAATGTTACTTAAATTTGTTGAACTGTATCATCTTTTTTGTTTGTTGTCACAACGACAACAACAACGTTGACAATGTCGGAAGCAACTACCGCCTTTGGATCCTTGCAACTACAAAGGACTGGAATCGTGTTGCCCACCTCTTAAGAGCCTTCATCATCAGCCCGGTAGTACCCACTGCTGAGTATAGGTATCCCTTCCCTTACGCCAATGTGCCCGGTCCTGAGCTGCTCGGATCCATGTAGTCCTTTTGATTATGACAATGTCGTCGACCCATCGTGCCACCGGACGACCTGGACTAAGAACCTTAACACTTCTTGTTGGGAACAGCACCATCTAGTGGCACACTGCGTAGACTCCAATACGTATGAAGTTGTCTCACGTGTTGCCGAGGATCACCACCGGGCTGCGGCGCGCTGGAATCGCACGTACTTCATGCAGAAGACATACGTTTCACTCACTCGTCATCTCTCGTCAAAAATTGTCATATCATCCACCCATTGTACCAATTCACTAAAATACATGGGCTTGAAATAAACTGGGCTATCCGCATTTTTTTAGTATTTTTTATAACAAGAGCCTTCAGTTCCAGGCCTTACAGAGGCTATATTCAGATTCGGACTTAACATAAATCTTTTAATTCAGAGTGTATGTATCGGTAAACTTTTTTCCCTTTAACCACCCCTTCTACCAACGATTCTGAAAAATATTCATTATTCTAATTTAGGTAATAAATCCAATTTTGGAAATTTCTTCAAAATTTTGTCAACTCCCCATACTCGTACTAAATTAGCAAGTCACATGATCAACTTTGTATGATAATTTGTGTATTATTTTATAAGAACTTACAAAAGTACCTAGTAGAACAATAGATTTATTGTTCAGAATGGCTGGCAGAAGAGGGGTTACAGGCTCTTAAATGTTTGTGTTTTACTATAAAATATTAAAACGGGAAATAAAGCGACGTTTATATTGTTCTAAGCACTTAGTTTACTGCTTGATGTTTCGGCTACGTTGCAGTAGCCGGGGTCACAAGTTGACTGGCGGTGCAAGGCGTCGTCTGCTGCTGGGTACCCAGTATTACTTATCGTTATTTGAATATCAATATCATGGATAGGTAACCTATTTTTTCTTCTCTAACTTAAAATGTGTCAACCAGAAATTCGTATCTCTGCCAAA
>JABMDO010001270.1:0-16142 GCA_014851415.1 Cnaphalocrocis medinalis
ATTTACCATGAGTTGATCCGTCTACTCATCTGCTACCTGTTCATATTAGTCCAGCTTTCTAGACGAATTCTCACTCGCTCCATTATTTACGGACCTCACATAATATATCTGCTACATATTTCTGTCTCATCAATATCGCTATCTCTCTGTCTGAGTCGAATTGAGATAAACGACCCGCTGAATAGTATTGAGGATCAAATCCAATTCGCAGCAGGCAAATTGAGGAGGGTGGAACTACACGTGTGATAGAGCACCGGGACTAAATATTGATTAGAGTTGTCCCGGTAAGGAATCGATAAATAAAATAGTAACAATCAATCGAGAGCGTGAATAGTTTTCAAATCGAATTGTTTAACTCCATATTGATGAGTGTTTCCTCGTGATTAGGTAGGTATTGATAATATATTTACTATTGTAAGTGTCGATAGTGTGACAATGTAGACCACTCATTATAATATTGTATGGAAGCAGATTGATATAAGGCAGAATATTAATGAATAATAAATGTGTGGTCACCATATTGAGAAGTCTTTCCCCGTGATTGGGCATTAATATTTACAATATTATGTCGATAATTTGTCAACGAAGACAAGTTGTGTTTTATTGCATTGTACCGTTTGCAGAATTTTATGAGACTATTGATAAAAAATATTTTGCTGAATAAGTGCTTACTTGTTGTTGAACTATTGCTGAAAACCGCACCTCCTACTCAATAACAACTTTTCGATAGTCGGGCATCTTTTATTTTGATCTGGCAATCGAATAAATTGTGATGAACTTTTGAGTGTGATGAACTCTTGTGTTTGTTCAGTGTCTGGATGTATTTAAGTATTATATTATTGTGATCCTCTGTTGTCTGATATCTATATTGGTTCTTCTGTATCTATGTATTTCATGGCAACGTGTGTGGTGTAATTTTTGCTAGATGGATTCTTTTTGTGATTATTTTGCTTAAAACCACACAGTTCTTATAACATGAGACATTAGTGCAATTTTTGCACTTGACGTCATTGGTGCATTTTCAAATATTAAAAATATTTACTGAGCTCCAGTACGAATCCTTGATCCAGATATGCGTTTAACTTTTCATACAACCAGCTTATATCATAGTAGCTAATTAAAGACCATTGATTTTGCACCTTACTTCTCTCCAGTAGCGACACACCGGTATTCCATATCGGCACAGACTTAAGGTCAATAGCTAGCATGTTTCCATCTCAACGTAACCTAGCTTTCAAACTCCAGGCTGATGTTGACTTATTCTTCGCCAAAAATGGTTAATATTTTGGCAAAACCCTAGATCTCACATGTAGTTGGTAGGTAATTTAAATTAAGGCCCGCTATTTGTGCCATTACTGCACCACTGGTGTGGTGAAAATTTGGATTAGAAATATTACGGATTCGTCTGAATTATCGTAGCATAAGGTCTACCTAAATGTGGTAGAACCGCAACACATTATTTGCTACTGATATGGGGAGACGGTCTTGATTTTAGGTAATGTGTCTTGAGTCTCGCTACCTGATACTTGCCTAATATCTCGCGTTGCGTTTTCTTGTCTTGGTTGCTTGTGTAAATAATTACACCTCAAGGGTTGCTGTCACTTGAAAGTGCAATAGGCCACAACGCCTCCTAGACAGCAAAAAAAGTGTAGAAGCCAAAACTGCATTATTCTTGGTGAAATTACTTTCCCCCAGGAATATTACGAGCCTCGTTTCTTTTTACACGAAGATGCTTGCAGCATTAGTTCCTGGCGTTAGCGGGACTGTGAAACTGGTAATATTTTCCGACGATAAATTTTAAATGCCCCCGTTTTACGTGCACTTTCTCTTAGTTTGTTGGATTATGGCCGCTGGGAGTTATTGCATCTGCGTCTAGTTATGATTTAATGACGGGCTCTGACGCATTCTACTATGTTGCATTAATTTTAGTACAGGCTATAATACGGCTATGGTTCAATGACGTATTAGGTAGTGGCCCGGCATCATACGCCAAACTACTCACTCACGGTTAATTCTCACTAGGACACTCTGTAAAAGTATTATTTTTATGATGAAAATTTAGTGTTTACGAATCTAGTTGTTATTATATCTACTTAACTTCGATATTGTATTAGTAAATTACTATTAGCATTAAGTTCTTTAATGTGTTGTGCAATAAAGAGTATCTATATATCTTAAGTACATACACATTTTGATTTCTTTGTTGATTCTAGTATTGTTAACACACGTATTTACTGTTGTCTATATAGTTATTTTAGCCAGCCACTTTTGAATAGTGGCTTGTCTTGTTATGCTAGATCCTAATAATTGGAAAATTAAAACTATTAGATTTTTTTCCTTTCTCTGCATCTCTTTTTGCTTTTCTGCAACTTTTTCTGCCTTTTTCTATGCTGCCCCATCTTAATTAACCTGATAGCGCCTGAAAGGATACGATGAGCGAGCATAATATATAAGTAGTTGGTTTATTGACATATTATTTTATGTATGTACCTATAGATTACCTACCTAGAATTATTTTAAATTTTAGAGATCAAGAAAAACTTTGTTTTTATCAACGTTCTAAAGTGCTAAACTAAAAAGTATTTATGTCCAAGTTTATTGCACCTTAGAACTTTCTATCGTGTTTGACCCGAACAATAACATTATTTCAGCAACTCAAAGGCAAAGTAACACATAGTTCCAAAAGCGTTCTCCCAATAATAAATTAACGGTTCACATAGCTAGTTCCAAAGTTGGGAGTTTGAAAGAATTCAGTCTTAAATTAGAATCGATCCACGTCCCTAGTGATGTTCGGACAGCTACGATAATACTTTTTCCTCCATGGGATAGCCACGCTTCGGCAGGAATGGGCCTACTCGACTGGAGTGATACCATGGCCTCACAGAAGACCGGCGTGAAGCAGCGCCCGCGCTGTGTTTCGCCGAGTGAGTGGGGGTAACGGAGGAGGGTAGGCAGCGCACTTGTTACTCTATGATGTTGCTGGTGCCCATGGGCGGCGGTAATCGGTTACCATCAGGTGATCCATCTGCTCGTCTGCCAGCTAAGACATAAAAAAAAAATACTGCCGATTTAAGAAGTCCAACCTTAAATCATATAATCTCTAGATACACAATTGCATGCATGCGTCACACGAACTTTATGTATCACTAGCGGCCGCCCGCGACTTCGTCCGCGTGGAAAAGTAACTTTGTACCCCCCTTTTAACCCCTTACAACCCCCTTAATATTATTATGTTGATACAACTTAAACAAATTATTTCGACCAAATTTCGGTCATTGTGACTAAACCTTAAAAGATAGACATATGCCGTCGCGGACTTTTTTTTAGATCATGTATAGAGGAATAATTCTTTCATACATATTTTTTGTGTATCTTGAACCGTTTTCGCAGCGCACGCAAAGAAAGCCTTCAAAAATGAATAATTTTCCCCGTTTTTTACACATTTACCGCTCTGTCTTTGCTCCTATTGGTCATAGCGTAATGTTATTTAGCCTATAGCCTTCCTCGATAAATGGACTATCCAACAAAAAAAGAATTATTCAAATCGCACCAGTAGTTTCGGAGATTAGCGCGTTCAAACAAACAAACACACAAACAAACTCTTCAGCTTTATTATATTAGTATAGATGATCACGCTAGACGCTAGTACTCAGAACGAAGTACCTTCGATGACGTATCGTATTATACTATTTCCTTCAAGGATGTATTGGATAGGCACGTTAAAATGAAAACAATCCAAAGAGCGCGATCAGTAGACCTAAGTACAAACTAACTACACCATTGCGCATCGTCATAATATCTATTTATTATGTATGATGATCTGCAGGCCACTGACAGCGCATTTCTTTTGGGCTGAGAAAATATAACTTTATCGCCATAGACTCGATGAGAAGAAGATAATACAAAAAATCCTCAGAACTGGGACATCACTAGGTACCTACGTATCACTAATAAAAACCTGTCGGTTAAGTTACTCCTTCAAGTTCGGGATAATGTGCTATTCAGTAAAGTCTAGCTGAAACCTTGAAGAAACAGTTTTGCGGACTCGTAGATGTCATTGTGTTACACTGGCGAGGAGTTGTCGAGAGCGGTTGTAAGGCGGTTTTTAACCGCTACTTTTGAAATACAAAACCTAAGTTAAGCTTTAAACGAAGTACATAAAATGTACTTTATAATAGTTGCGTTAAACACGATTTTACATAAAACCACAAGTGCTTAAGCTACTTACTTTTTTGGGTTGGGTCGATATACGTTTTCTATTCTGTAACAAGAAAAAACGAATGTTTTTTTTTATGTTGGCAACATGGGTAAACAGACTAAAAGTAGCAAGTGAGCAATGGACAACTCCATTGCAAATAGGAGGGTCGAATAGTAGTGATATTGCAAGATAGAAAAACTATTATGGCTTCGGAAAAATGTCACAAAAAACTCACCTTCCCATATAAAAGTGATTAGCTGATTATGGTCGTAAGGCCCATAAGCCTTTTAAAATCAAAAGACAATTGATTTATTATTGTGTCTGCTGATCGGGCCTTAGGAAGTTAATACAGTTTGTCGAATCGAGAAGTGAGTAAGACGGTTAAAGAAACAAACAAGTGTATAAATGCTGAAACTGCGATGGACCCTGCCCAGTGAAGGAGTCTTTTGTAGGTATCGAAGTAAGTAAGAGTAACAAGGTATAAAGTCAGGTATCGTAAGCCAGCCGGGCTAACATGCGCACCACGAGATAATTTGTCGACACTCGTATTTTGTCGGCGCAAGTTGCGTCTCGCTCACCTGACTGAGCGATGAGCGGGATAGAAAGATGCACTCGCGAACGAGAGTCGACAAAATTTTGTCACGGTGCGCATGTTAGGCCTACTGAACACACTTTGATTCGCTGAGCCATCGGATTAAGTAAGTAAGTATAAACGCCGCGTTTTCCTACAGATGCTTGCGTCAGTGTACAAGTGTTGGGCGTCACGTATGGAGCTCTCTACAATTCACTTATCTGGCTGCGGGTCGCAGCGGATCCCTAGCGCCCGGGAACGTGCGACTTGCCCGCAACGAACTTATTGTCCAAGGATTAGCTCGCAGATTATTCTTTAGACTACCAAGTGTTTTTTTTAGTCTTAGTGCTCTTTGGAATAGGTTTTTATGTCATATTTCACTTTATAAGAAATAGCACCTACGCTGTCTTTCGCCCTAGTAATGCAAACAAGTAAATGCCCTCATTTACTAGGCGAGGCCCTACTGGAGACTCTATCCGGGGAAAGAGGAGAATAAAAGGCCCTTTCTGCTTGACCCAAAGGTTGACTGGTAGAGAATGCCTCTTGGCATTAAGTTCGCATATTGTACGAAGTTTTGTGCAATAAAGTTTAAAAAAAAAAAAAAAAGGTTAGCGACACACTTTTGACTCCACGTGTCCATGGGCGGCAGCATTTACTTGACATCAGATGATCCGTCCGTTATATAAAAAACATGTGATTCGATACTTTTTCCTTACCATTATGTAAAATTATACCAACTTAGATAAATATATAAGATCTTTACTATCACTACTATTCTCTTAATGTAGGTGCTGCCAATATTTCATGATGGACTTGCCAGCTGTGTAGTGAGTCGTAGGCCTTAAATGTGAATGTTCAAAAAGCTTCAAGTTGTATAGAAAAACTTGTCAACGTTTACTAAGTAAAAAGCAAAAGGCATAATTCCGACTAAAAATTAGAAGAATAAAATTTCACATCACCTACCTACACTAAAAATAAAACAGCCCGTATGAACCCTGCTCAAAACATTTTCCAAGGCGGCCGCTACCAGAAAGTATTCAACAAATTTTCACGTGCACACCAAAAACATTAAAATATCTCAACGACATTTGGAAGTGTAAGCGTCCATTTTTAACCCGGTACCAAATAGAATGAGAATTTAAAATTTTACGTACCTATTCAAAGTTTTCGGCACCGCTCACTCTAACGACGGATCGGCATCGGCAGTTTCAGAAATTTCAGAATACCGTTCGGTGGCAATCCGAAATCGATTTAATCACGGGAATCATGCGAAGTTTGCCAGCAAAGTTTGTTTAAACTTTGGAATTGGAACAAATTGAAGCAACGTGGCCTGCGGCTATGTATTAATGGTGGATTCATGACGCCAAATCTGCGCTGTGATTTGTTTGAAGGTTATTGCGTCTGGATGAGACCCTTGATATCGCGAAGGTTTGTAACTTACTCGGCTTCAATGTGTTTTAGTCGAATATGGTGTAGAGAATAATAGCGCAATGTTCCTTTATGCGGCATTCGCTAGGATGATCATGATAGCTACGATAACATAGTGATTAAAGACCTAGAGTCTGCGAATTCAAATTACCTACTCAATAACACTGGATATACAATGGCACCTATTGTGAAGTTTATTTAAAAAAAAATAGGGCTTTGAATTGAATCATTAATACAAACATAAAACATTGATATAGGTATCTCGAGATACAAATTCCATACTGAAAGCGTTTCTAAAATGATTCTATCAGCGCTGCCATCAGTAGGTTCACAGCTATAGATATTTCTAATTTTGATAATACCATTGAGATCGACAGCAAAATGTTGTATTTTATTTTCGACCCTAATTTAACTTTGTTATTAGTTTAAAATTACGAAAATGCCATAAACTGATCTTTTGCGAATGGAGCCATCATTGGCAACACGCTTATTTTCTACGTTCTTTAAATCATTTAAAAATCCTATCCAGAAACTCTACATCTTAACCATTCGTTTCGCATTCCAACTACGAACACAAATCGGCAAGTGCTATCAATTTGCTATCCCAAAGAGACACTCCCCCCCACTCTAACGGCGTTGCGTCATCTATTTCTTCTACAGCTACCGTGGATGTCGGTAAGCGACAGGTGGATAGTCTTGAGTTTTAACCGACGATTTATTGGCCCAAGTTGGGACGTGACCATTAAGTTTGTCAAATCTAAAGGAGGTTTAACTGGTACCTAACTTTACAGAAATAGTTTCATTTGATGGATCAGTGAGACCTTAAACGTTTTGAATATTAATTAATCGATTGGCTCTGTAGTCAGAGTATAGTCAAGTTTTGTGTTCCTTTTCGTCTAGAAGATCAAAAGAAATAATTCAGTTGTGGAATGACGTGTTACACTTTAATTCTAGAATGTTGTTAGAATTTAACAAAAAAATACATTTTTATAGCATTCATACACGCAACATCGATTTAGAGAAAAATCTGGAATCAAATTGTAGAGATAGTTTTTTTTGCATAGGTAAATTTAATCTTTTATTAGAAGCTCAATACGGGGCGAAAAAGGGATTAAAACTATTAAAAGCGGTGGTTGTTTTGTCACTCTACTGGTGTTGGGGTGTCGAAGGGTGATGGCAACCATTTACCATGAGTTGATCCGTCTACTCATCTGCTACCTGTTCATATTAGTCCAGCTTTCTAGACGAATTCTCACTCGCTCCATTATTTACGGACCTCACATAATATATCTGCTACATATTTCTGTCTCATCAATATCGCTATCTCTCTGTCTGAGTCGAATTGAGATAAACGACCCGCTGAATAGTATTGAGGATCAAATCCAATTCGCAGCAGGCAAATTGAGGAGGGTGGAACTACACGTGTGATAGAGCACCGGGACTAAATATTGATTAGAGTTGTCCCGGTAAGGAATCGATAAATAAAATAGTAACAATCAATCGAGAGCGTGAATAGTTTTCAAATCGAATTGTTTAACTCCATATTGATGAGTGTTTCCTCGTGATTAGGTAGGTATTGATAATATATTTACTATTGTAAGTGTCGATAGTGTGACAATGTAGACCACTCATTATAATATTGTATGGAAGCAGATTGATATAAGGCAGAATATTAATGAATAATAAATGTTGTGGTCACCATATTGAGAAGTCTTTCCCCGTGATTGGGCATTAATATTTACAATATTATGTCGATAATTTGTCAACGAAGACAAGTTGTGTTTTATTGCATTGTACCGTTTTGCAGAATTTTATGAGACTATTGATAAAAAATATTTTGCTGAATAAGTGCTTACTTGTTGTTGAACTATTGCTGAAAACCGCACCTCCTACTCAATAACAACTTTTCGATAGTCGGGCATCTTTTATTTTGATCTGGCAATCGAATAAAAGGAAGCGCGAATGAAAAATGCAGGGGTATATTTTAAACGATTTGAGTATTTTTGGCATTTAAAGTGATAGATTGACAGTCTGGATTGAAACTTTTTTTATCACGATAAAAATGTGCTTTGTTCTCTTTACTTTTAAAAGTATTATTTACGGTTCCATACATGCGACCCTGTCAGGGCACAACAATATAAATTACTAGCGGCCGCCCGCGACTACGTACGCGTGGAGTTAATTATTGACACTTACCGTCATATTTTGGACAATCCACACAATAGATTTTTATAAATTGTAGCCTATGTGTTATTCTGATGTATAAGCTATATTGTGGTAAAGTTTCATTCAAATCCATTCAGTAGTTTTTACGTAAAAGAGTAACAAACATCCATACATACAAACTTTCGCCTTTATAATAGGAGTAGGATTATAGACTACTGGCCCGTGTTAAAAAAATGATGGGTCATTTGAACCACCAGATGACCTATGTAGAACGATATAAGAGCATAAAATAATAAGATTCAGCATTATGCCGTCACTTGTAAGCTGTCCAACTGAGTGCAGGTGAGAATTCAAAAGTACAGGTAGAGTGGGTATATTTTGGTCATATATTTTTGTACGGCATTCTTACTTAATCGATAGATCCATGAAAAATAATAAGACAACGCGTAGTGCCGTACAAAAAATGGTGGTCCAAAAAGTCGGATTTTTCTTTTGATTTTCCGACAATTTCCACGGTGAATTTGATCATTTGATTTTGTACGGCATCAGCTTCATGCTATTTCAGGACTGCTTCTAATACATTATTCCGCAACGCCGTACAAAAATCATGCGACAAGGGGAAAAAACCGAGGGTTGCAACCCCCTCTCTTTCCGTGGTACAAGGGTGATTTGAAAAAGTACGGCTTTGGTTCCAAAACATTATCTGACACTTAAAAGTACTATTAAAAATAATGCCGTCAACAAGTGATTGTTCATTTGAATGTATATCAATAATTATCTTAATTTCATCGTATTCTTGATTTACAAAGGTGTAAAATCATTTGATCCTGTACGGGAACTTTTTTTTAACATGATAATGTAAAGTACAATTGTTATATAGTATTGCCGTTCAAAAGAAACTGTTCTGAAAAAAATTATAGAGAAACACAAAAACTGTAATTTTTCAAATTATTGAAGAAATTTAAATATCATACATTAATGAAATATAGCAGTTTTCTACATTGTATCTCATGTTTTAAATAGTATTAACATAAATTTCTGTTTTAGGGATAGGAGGCAGGATATGAAAACATTTAAGTTTTAGTTATAACTTGCTGTTATTCTTGACATACACGATATCTATTGACACACTGTTGTTTATACAGAGTTTATTATTTTTTTTATATTCAAAATTTGAATGCCGTGTTGGCTTTGACATTCTAATAACCATGCAGGTTTAACACCCCCCCGCAAAGCGAACACCCTGTATAAAAGAGGACCGAATAAAGTACAGCACGTACAAAAACACAACACACCCTATATACAATACACACATACATCCTATATATAAACGCACACAAAAAAAAACATCCTGTATAAAAACACCTAAACCTACTTTACACACCTATCAACTATCTACACCAAAACATGATTACAAAAAAAAATATTCTGAACGCGACTTTACACTATACATAAACCTAACCCTACTGTACATTTATTATGCTTCAGTTTCGGCAAAGGTTTAGTGAAAATGTCGGCGATCATGTCGTTGGTAGATATATACACTAGGTTGATATTATGGTGTGAAAGTGATTCACGAATGAAGTGGTGCCTGATGTCGATATGTTTGGTGCGTGAATGGAATGTATGATTGTGAGCGAGCTTCAGTGCACTTTGATTGTCGGTATGGATGACGATGGGATGGGCGATGATGAAGATTTCACTGATGAGTGACTGGAGGTATATTGCCTCCTTACAAGCTTCAGCCAAAGCCATGTACTCGGCTTCCGTGGTAGAAAGCGCGACAGTACGCTGCTTGCGTGCTTCCCAAGAGATTGGAGAGCCACTCATCAGGAAAGCGAACCCTGTGAATGATCTACGGTCCACAAGATTGTTTCCATAGTCCGCATCCACGTATCCTACTGGACAGAACTGGGCTGTTCGGTGAAAATGCAGCCGAAGTGCTTTTGACCCTTTCAGGTAGCGAAGAACTCGCTTAGCGGCCCTGAAGTGTACCCCCCCGTAATGTGCATTGAACTGAGAGAGGTATGAGACCGCATGGGCAATGTCGGGTCTAGTACATATCGCAATGTACATTAGTGAGCCGATAAGCTCCTGGTACGGTAGTTCTGGATTGTCCTCTTCCTTGTTAGGGACAGTCAGTTTTAGACCGGGTTCAAAAGGGGTGGTGACAGATAATGCATCTGTCATGCCAAATTTATTTAATAGATTTTCGATATATTTGGTTTGATCCAAATAAATATTACCAGCAGTCTGGTGTACTCTCATGCCAAGACAATCCTTGCATACTCCAAGGTCTTTGACAGTGAAAGTATTTTTCAGTTGGTCTTTGAACAGATTCTTCATTCTGTCATTAGTTGACACAACGAAGAAGTCATCAACAAACACAGCAACGAGAAGCAGGTCATTGCCCTCTCGTCTGTAGTACAGACAATGCTCGTTTGCCGATTGTTTCAGCAAGAGTTTGCGCATAGCGTCGCAAACTTTAGCGTTCCACTGACGTGGCGCTTGCTTGAGACCATACAGTGCTTTTTTAAGTAAGCACACCTTGTCTTTAGGATTAGTGGAGAAACCTTCAGGTTGCTCCATGTAGATTTCCTCCTCTAAGTCGCCATTTAGAAAGGCGGTTTCTACATCGAGGTGGTCTACCATCAATCCATGATGAGCAGCAAATGCAAATAAAAGTCTAACAGAAGACAGTCTAGCAACTGGTGAAAAAGTTTCGCCATAGTCAACTCCCGCTACTTGAGTGAAGCCTTTAGCTACTAGTCTGGCCTTGTACTTTGTGACATTACCACTAGTATCCTTTTTTATTTTATACACCCATTTACATTTGGTAGTTTTTCTACCTGCGGGTCTGTCGACAAGAATCCAAGTTCCATGTTTATTGAGAGAGTCAAATTCAGCCTTCATGGCTTCCAGCCATTTGCCTTTCTCCGGGTGATCGAGGACTTCTTTGAAGGTCTCTGGTTCCCAATCTGAGGTCATGTGGAGCTGCTCCTCATACCGTTGCGGAGGGCGCCTGTCCCGAGTTGGGTATCTTCTCTGAACTTCAGGTGCTGGCTCTTGAGAAGGATCAGGATCTTCGGTCGAACTCGAAACCTCGGGGATCCACAGGTGCATCTGAATCTGTATTTAAAGTTGACGCGTCAGACGTCACAGAAGTACCTGGTTGCGGTTGGCGTTCTCGTTGTGAAACTGGTTCATCGTCCATGGGTATAAAAACTTGTTGAGGTTGAGGTAGTGGTGGAGATGGTAAATCGCTGTCAATGGGTTGCAGGTTAGGCTGGTGCAGCCTTTTGTCTTCTAAGAAGACGACATCTCTCGATATAATAATATTCCGTGGCGATTGGGGGTCTATAAGACGATAACCTTTGGTTTCGGTAGAGTAACCGACGAAGATACATGTTTGCGTCTTAGATTCCAGCTTAGTACGTTTCTCTTTGGGTACTAAAGCGTGGGCTTCACAACCAAATACCCTCAGGTGAGAGAGGTTGATTTTTCGTCCACTCCACACTTCCTCTGGAATTTTGTTCTTTAACGCTTGTGTAGGCAATCGGTTCTTAAGATAAATTGCAGTGTTTACTGCTTCGCCCCAATAAGCTAGAGGTAGGTTGGAATCTTTGAGCATGGATCTGGCTTTTTCGATGATAGTCCTGTTAGCGCGTTCGGAGACGCCGTTCTGCTGAGGAGTGTACGGAACCGTTGTCTGGTGTATGATACCGTTCTCTTTTAAGAAGGTAGACATATCCTTATTTACATACTCACGCCCGTTGTCAGAACGCAGAACTTTTATCTTTTCACCAGTCTGATTCTCTACTAAGTGCTTAAATTCTACAAATTTAGTAAAAACCTCTGATTTCGATTTTAAAAGATATCCAAAAGTTTTGCGACTAAAGTCGTCTGTAAATGTTAGCAAATATAGGGCACCGCCCCACGAGTGCGTACTCATAGGTCCGCAAAGGTCCGAATGAATCAATTGTAGAACCTTACTCGATTTGCTGCAAGAACTTTTGAAAGGTTTTTTAGCTAATTTGCCTTGCAGGCACGGAACACACTTTTCCGTAAATTTCCCGCTAAAATCTATGCCTACTAACTTACTTTTTAAAAGCTGCATAGTATTGGCATTGAGATGGCCAAGACGTCTATGCCACAACAAAGGTGACTCTTTCGTAGGTGTGTACAAAGCATGAGATTTGTCGACATCTAGCTTGTACATGCCCTTATAATTTGAGCCTGTCGCTATGACTTGACCCGTCAGTTGACATCCACCTGCCAAAGTGATTGTCGCGCCTTTGGATGTAAATAAAACATCGTAGCCTTTTGTAGTTAAACTACTTACCGATAAAAGGCTAGTGGCTAAACGAGGAACGTAAAGTACATCGCTTATTTTATGTACATTGTCGGAAATATTAATATTTACAGTACCTTTACCCTCACTCAGAATTTGGTTCTTGTTGGCTACTTGGATGGGAATGATGTGGGAGGACATGGAGTCAAACCAATCTTTCCGATTGCTCATATGTGAGCTTGCACCAGAATCTATGAACCAATCTTGTGAACCTGTGGATGAAGGATGAGTTAAACAAGATGAAAGTGTAAATTCTAATGTATTATGAGAATAAACCTTTGCCGAAGCTTTCTTGTTCTTATTCCTACAATCTGACACTAAATGACCTAACTTTTTACAGTATGTACAGAATTTCTTCTTCGGTTTAGTCAGTAGCGCCGTAGGATCCTCAGGTCTGGTACTGGTAGTGCGACATGGTCGAGAGTCTTCCTTTAGAAGAGCTGCCACTACGTTCTCCGACGTTATTCGAGCGTTGGAATGCTCGAGAGCCATGACGAGCGGTTTGTACTCGTCTGGGAGTCCAGCCAAGATGATGATCGCCAGGAACTCATCTTCTACTCCTGCTCCTATTCCTTGTAATTCTTGTTGTATGCCAAGGGAAGTGTGTACATAGCTTTGGAGGTTTCCACGATATTGGTTGGAAAGCAACTTTTTCATGAGTTGCAGTCTCCTAGTTAGACCACTATCAGCATAAGCCTTCTTGAGGCTGTTAAAGGTGTCATAAGCTGTTTTAGCTCCTCGAATCACTGGGTATATAGATTCTTCACACGTCAAGCATATTTTAGCTCGCGCTTTGGCGTCTTTACGCTTGGCGTCAGGGTCCTCGGAGTCGATGGGTGATGTTACGACGTCCCATAGATCAAGGTCCGTGAGCAAACATTCTATTGAAAATACCCAAGTGTTGAAATTTCTTCCGTTCAACTTGTTGATGGAGACACCATGGGATTCGTGCCGAGTGCCGTGAGGCACCGATGGGTTATCCATAGCACGTTATTTGTGTAATTTGCGCTCTTCAATGCGTTGCGCTGCCCATAACCTTCTGTTTTAGGGATAGGAGGCAGGATAATGAAAACATTTAAGTTTTAGTTATAACTTGCTGTTATTCTTGACATACACGATATCTATTGACACACTGTTGTTTATACAGAGTTTATTATTTTTTTATATTCAAAATTTGAATGCCGTGTTGGCTTTGACATTCTAATAACCATGCAGGTTTAACATAAATAAATTAGGAAAAAATGATGCCGTACATTTTAATGCAGACCATATCTTTTAGGCTGATGAAAATTACGCTACTATCTAAAGGGTACTTTATGGCCATCTGATACAGTACGGCATTAATATATTTTTGAAGAGAACAATTGATAATATGATTAAATCTCTATTAAGTGAAACGGTGTGTATATATATATATATACAAAAATTTTAACTGTCAACTACAGTATCAACAGTTTTGTATACTTTTTGGTTTAACTATATACTTCGAACATTATTGATACATATATATAATTGATTTGTTTCATTGTAATGATGTGAAGAAATAAAACAATTATTTTTAAGAAAAATTTGATATTTTAATAATGATGATAATACAAAATATGGTTTTCCCCTTTGAACCAATGAAAATGTACGGCATATGAAAAAATATTATCTATGCATAAAATACTTTCGAAATAAATTAATTTGATGTTGTGTCAAATCACCCCGTGGACCACAGAAAGAGAGGGGGTTGCAACCCTTGGTATTTTCCCCTTGTCGCATGATTTTTGTACGGCGTTGCGGAATAATGTATTAGAAGCAGTACTGAAATAGCATGAAGCTGATGCCGTACAAAATCAAATGATCAAATTCACCGTGGAAATGGTCGGAAAATCAAAACAAAAATCCGACTTTTTGGACCACCATTTTTGTACGGCACTACGCGTTGTCTTATTATTTTTCATGGATCTATCGATAAGTAAGAATGCCGTACAAAAATATATGACCAAAATATACCCACTCTACCTGTACTTTTGAATTCTCACCTGCACTCAGTTGGACAGCTTACAAGTGACGGCATAATGCTGAATCTTATTATTTTATGCTCTTATATCGTTCTACATAGGTCATCTGGTGGTTCAAATGACCCATCATTTTTTTAACACGGGCCAGTAGTCTATTAATGAAGTACAGCAACTACATAAATTGTTCAGAACAATTTTTTTCAATACTCAATACTCAATATCTTTATTGCATCCATAGTATATACAGTAGGTGGTAGAATCTTAACATAATAGCAACCACTATAGACCCTGCAAGGGCACTACAATATGAGAGAGAGCTCTTAACTTATTATTTAAAATTATGACTAACATAATAATATATATTTATTACAATACTATTATTATAGTTTATCTTAATATAAATAAATAGGTATTAAATTAGAATTTGAATAGATAATATATTGATTATTGATAAATAAGTATGTAGTGTATAGGTACTAAGTGCAAGTGTAGGTAGTTAGAGTGGATAAATATGTATTTATAGTTTGTCGCTTAGAAATTCTTTCACAGTATAGTAGGCTTTTTTTCATTACAATTCTTTTACAATTTTAAATAATTTTTTTATTGTCTGCTTCTTCTTTAAATTTTTCTGGAAGTTTGTTATAAATTTTAATGGACATTACATATGGGGCTATTTGCGTGTAGGGACATTCGGGAATCCGGTAAATTTAGTCTGTTTTTATGACGAAGTTGGTAAGTGGGCCGGTGAGGTCTTTACGTTTGGGTGTAGAATCGGGGTATTTTCGGCCCTAGAAAACGTTAACCCTATTAATTTATTATTCCAGAGCTGGGATCCCCGGTCCAGAACAACTTCCAGTGCACCGGCGTGTTCACAGAGGTGCGCGACGGCGTGTGCTCGTGCCAGGCGAACTTCTTCTTCAGCGAGGATCTGAGGACCTGCGTCAAAGGTGACCCAACATTGACTAATAACCACAAAATAATTACACACAGAAAGTAGACTGCCCACTAAGAGCGAAATACGTCTTTTCGACCACTATTACACACTTTATTAATCCTAGCCTATGACATAAGATGTGTCGAGCTGTCGAGGTCTGTGGTAGAGGCCGCGCGTTATGTACTCATGCCGGGCAACACCCTATTATGCTAGCATAATTATGTCAATTAACTCTTCTAAATTCAAATCAGGCTGAGTCTACCTTCTGTGTGTAATTATTTTGTGCTAATAACGGCCGGTTTTTGAATTGAGAATTGAAGTTAATGACAAACTTTGACATTTCAAGTATGTCTCAACAGTCTAAGTTTGTATTTAAGTAGTGCTTAGCTTCAAATTCTCAATTCAGAAACTGTATACCATGTTTCCATGTTTTATAAGCTGAGTGATAGCCACTTTGGTAGTAATCATTAAGTTTTATTTTAATATTA
>JABMDO010001271.1:0-17627 GCA_014851415.1 Cnaphalocrocis medinalis
ACGTTAACCCTATTAATTTATTATTCCAGAACTTGGATCCCCGGTCCAGAACAGCTTCCAGTGCACCGGCGTGTTCACAGAGGTGCGCGACGGCGTGTGCTCGTGCCAGGCGAACTTCTTCTTCAGCGAGGATCTGAGGACCTGCGTCAAAGGTGACCCAACATTGACTAATAACCACAAAATAATTACACACAGAAAGTAGACTGCCCACTAAGAGCGAAATACGTCTTTTCGACCACTATTACACACTTTATTAATCCTAAGCCTATGACATAAGATTGTCGAGCTGTCGAGGTCTGTGGTAGAGGCCGCGCGCTTATGTACTCATGCCGGGCAACACCCTATTATGCTAGCATAATTATGTCAATTAACTCTTCTAAATTCAAAATCAGGCTGAGTCTACCTTCTGTGTGTAATTATTTTGTGCTAATAACGGCCGGTTTTTGAATTGAGAATTGAAGTTAATGACAAACTTTGACATTTCAATGTCTCAACAGTCTAAGTTTGTATTTAAGTAGTGCTTAGCTTCAAATTCTCAATTCAGAAACTGTATAGGTACCTACCATGTTTCCATGTTTTATAAGCTGAGTGATAGCCACTTTGGTAGTAATCATTAAGTTTTATTTTAATATTAGTCTACCTACTTATTAATTCTACTCTATTCTACTCTATTCTACTCTTTCATACTCTAGTCTACTCTATTCTACTCTAACTCTACTGCTCCCTACTCACTCTAATCTGCTCTATTCAACAAATTCCTCTTAAGTCTACTCTAGTCTTCTCTTGTCTTTTCTAATCTTCTCTCGTCTACTCAAGTCTACTCTAGTCTACTCTAGTCTACTCTGGTCTACTCTAGCCTACTCTAGTCTACTCTAGTCTACTCTAGTCTACTCTAGCATCTTCTAGTCTACTCTAGTCTTCTCTAGTCTACTTTAGTCTACTCTCGTCTACTCTATTTTACTATATGGGTCTTTCTAATCTAGCATGAAAAAACACAAATTAGCAAAGAATTAATATTTTTTTATACAATTATATTACTTTTAGTTAGGGTGCATACAAATAAATATTGAAACACAGTTTAATAATCAATATTTTTTTTTTAAAAAATGAAAAACTAAAAAGATCGTACACAGAAATGATCAAAATATCCACAGAAATGATTACCAATTGACAAAAAAAATGGAAAAAAAACCACAGGTTTCACATGAGTTTCTTATACAAACTTAAAAAAACAACGTATTTCTTATCATAAATAAACATATTATTTTTAAAATTATTTAAAGCTTAGACTAAAAAAAAATCAAACAAAATGAATACACAGAATGGGTTATCGTTTCTGTGTACTAATTTTTAAAATAATAATTCAGTAGTTTAGGATTAATTCATTTCAGTCAGTCTTTTTAATTATAATGAGTTATTATTAACATGGCAACTTCTAATATTAACTATAAAATATTTTAAATATGTATTTACAAAAATTCTTCATGTGAGTCTTCATTGAAAAAAATGACGATTTTTTTACTTTGAGGAAGAGCGGGTTTGATGATTTAAGAGTACGAGTGGGTGGGTGGGAGTCCAATAATCGAATATTGATGGAGAATTAGTTCAGCAACATTGATAATGTTATAATAAACGCCAGACTTCATTCTACATTCATGTTACAGATCATCTACAAATTCAACAATTTTTTTTTTTCAATGAAGACTGGGATGGAGATTTTTTTTATATAATACTAGTGCTTTTATTAAAGAATGCAATTACTTTATAAACTGGACAAGTGCGAACCAGAGTCGCGCACGAAGGGTTCCGTAAAACGGCAATAAAATCACGTTTGTTTTACAGGAGTCCCCCTTCAATATTTATTTTTATTTTAATTTAATTTATTTATTTATAATTCTTATATAAACTGAATATATTGTGAACATTTTAAGCATCTTATCTATTTCCGTTGTTAATATGGAATAAAAAACGTCAAAAAAATCACGTTTGTTGTATAGGAGCTACCATCAAATATTGATTTTATTTCTTCTATTGTTGTTTATAGTGGCAACAGAATTACTTATATAATCCCTGAAAATTTCAAATGTCTAGCTATTACGGTTCATGAGATACAGCCTGGTGACAGAAAGACGGGCGGACGGATAGACGGACAGCGAAGTCTCTTGAATAAAGCCCCTTTTAGTATTTTATTTTTAGGTAGGGCATCTTAAAAAACTGTTTACCTCTAAAATCTATACTAACAGCATTACTAGGTACGTAACTGGCACCTAAGGTAGCTAAACCTAATCATTTCTGTGTATGATCGTCATTTCTGTGTAATACCATACACAGAACTGGGGTACACGGAAATGACAAAAGCAAGAGTTTTGACGTGATAACCGCCAAATTTCGAGGTTAAATTTTGACAACATCCAATCTTTGTTTTGCTATCAATAGGACTTGCGCACAAAATTGCAAAATAATTTTAATTATCGTACTTACCGAATTATATTCCGACCAGACATGACGCTCGAACTTTTCACACATCAGAATTCAACACATAAATGTACTTTTTGTACCTCGGTGAAAAAAATACAACATAACAACAACACAGCTGACACTGGAAAGGTCCATTGATGCTGCATAAGAAAAATAGTAACCCCATCGAGAAATATTACCACTTTTTTTTACAAAAACTCCCACATACACAGAATGGTGCGTAAACTCGTACACACCTATACTTACGTTTTATAAAAAATATTGCTATTGTTTTTTCTTTGAAACATGGTGCGAATAGCACATATTTCTCTGAAACTTATAATGCTAGTAATCGGTTTTAAGAATTGATTATAAATATTTTTTTCAAAAGAAAGATATTTGAATGTGTAGCAGGTTACATACACAGGACATGACGAATCTGTGACATTTTCGCTTTTTGAAAGAAATTGTACTTTTAAATTAAATTTTTATTGTTGCGGAAGTGTAATATAAGGTACAAGCTTTTGAATTAGACTTAAACATGGCCAACTTAATAACGAATTTTATGTGTTGTTCTAACGCGTTACACTTTTTACTCATAGATTAGAATGACCCATATCCTACTCTATTCTATCTAACTCTTCTCCAGCATCCCGCTTCATCACGGACTCCTGCCAAGAGGACGCCAACTGCCACACCTTCGGGGCCCACGCGCACTGCGGGGCCCCGCAGCAGTGGGGCCTCCGCAGCTGTGAGTGCGACCTCAACATGACGGTGTGGGACGCCAGTAGGAGCATGTGCCGACTCTTCGCTGGTAAGACAAAAAAAAAAAGATTGTAAACAATCCATCAGATGGCGTGCTTTCTCATCTTAGCGCCCAAAGCAGTAGGACCCCCATCACTGGGGCTCCCCAGCAGTGCCCTACCTAGCAGTGGGTTCCCCAGCAGTGCCCCCCCAGCTGAGGAGCCCCCAGCAGTGGGGTCCCCGGCAGTGGGGCCCCCATCACTGGGCCCCCCTAGCAGTGCCCTCCCCAGCAGTGCGGTTCCCCAGCAGTGCCCTTCCCCTAGCTGAGGAGCCCCCAGCAGTGGGGTCCCCAGCCATGGGCCCCCGGCAGTGGGCCCCCCCCAGTCACTCACAGAAAGCATGTGCGTACCCAGGTTCTGGACCAGAGGGAGGCAAACCAGATTTCTTACAAGCTAGATAAGAATAAAAATAGGTGCTTATAAAGACGAGCAGACGGATCACCTAATGGCAAGCGATAGACACCTGCAACACCGGTAGAGTACAAACACGCTGCCAACCTTTGACGCCTTTCCCCCGGATGGGTGTTTTCATTTCTAACGATAAAAGTAGATACTAGATAAGTTAAGGGGCTATACGAATTAAACTAACGCTGCCAATATAATTACACTTATTGTAGCGAAAATATGATATTATTGAACAAAATAAAACATTACAGACTTAGATCCAAGTAAATTGGATTTTTCAAGATGCAATGCAATATTTCTAACACGCGACAAGAAACAATAATGTTAATTATTGCTAAAAACGTCCACTTTTAGCAATAATTGACATTATTGTTACTAATTGTCGCGTGTTTTATATATTGTATTGCATCTTGAAAAATTCAATTTACTTTTATATAAGTATTTAATGTTTTGCTTTCTTAAAAAATATCGTATTTTCGCCACAATCAGTGTAAATAGGTTGGCGGCGCTAGTTTCATTCGTATACCTACTAAGGCGTCAATAGGTATAAATCGCATGGTACCTACGCCATGTGAGCACGATACGATTTCTTGAAAAGTTCTACTAGGTCTACTATTTTATTTTTCTGTTCTCTTCTAAACCATTCCTCTCCCCCCAGGTGTAGGAGAAGTGTGTGAGGTGGACAGCGACTGCCTGGCCGGCGAGCTGGAGATCCAGTGCATCAAGGACGAGGGGGGCCAGGGCCGCTGCACCTGCCCCGAGGGTTACGTGGAGGTGGACGGACTGTGCCTCATCCTGGGACTCAGTGAGTCACATTTACCATTTTGTAAGCTAAAAAGGCGACAGAGCCCCAAACGGTATTTCCGAACCGGTACGACATTCAAATCTTCAAGAAACGAGCCTATACCTTCCTAAAAGGCCGGCAACGCATCCGCACTCCTTCTGGTGTAGCTGATGTCCATGGGCGGCGGTGATCACTTACCATCAGGTGACCCGCTTGCTCGTTTGCCTTCCTATAATATAAAAAAAAAAAGAAAAAAAACAAAGGTGGCCTGATGGTATCTACATGCCACTCAAGAATCTGCAAGATCGTATGTAATGCTGCTCAACTCTGGGAGATCCCAGAAGTCGCTGAGACGTCGCTTAGAGGTCCCTAAGTCGTAGTCACCTGGAGTACAGCAGCAGTCAACGTTTCTACAAAACTGAGGTACATGGTAGAATCCTGGATGCTTACAGGACCTCCATCCATAGATGGTGAAAATGGAACGAATAAGCACAGACAAAAATGAAACGAAAAAACACAGACAAAAATTAAACTAAAAAACATAGACAAAAATGAAACGAAACAACACAGACAAAAATGAAACAAAAGAACACAGACAAAAGAAAAACTTCGATGAAAACTAGGCAAATGTGCGTTTTTTTTACGCCAAAAAAGGATAGTTTTTTTTTTATGTTAGAGCAATACTCAATAATTTATTGCGTTCCATAGGGTACAATTGTAAGATGGTAACATATTTCTATACTATTTATAAAGAGATAACTTCTATGGACAACGACAAGGCTTATAGGTAAACCGAAAACACGAAACGCTTGCGAGATGTAATTTAGCACAGCGCCATCTATTAGTTCATTTCTGAACTTCAATAGTTGCCCAAATAACATTGATAAAAGTGATATGATTAGGACTTCGACTTATTACAAAATCATTAATCCCTTTACACAGCTGATAGGATAATACCTCGCTACTTAATACTTATCTTCTTTCTATACTATTTATAAAGAGACTAGCGGCCGCCCGCGACTTCGTCCGCGTAGAAAATTAACTTTTTACCCCACTTTTAACCCCTTACAACCCCTTTTTCGCAAATTCGCAATAAAAAGTAGCTTATGTCCTTCCTCAGTCAGGGTCTAGACCATCTGTATGCCAAATTTCATTTAAATCCGTTCAGTAGTTTTGGCGTGAAAGAGTAACAGACAGAGTTACTTTCGCATTTATAATATTAGTATGGATAAACTCCATTGACATCGACAAATCTTATATACAAACCGAGCAGGCGAAACACTAGCACGTAGCAATCGATCCAAAATCGAGTTTAGGGGAACTGCAGTCCCGAAATGAAGTGAGGGCGGGCTACTAGTCTGTTAATAAAAAGGTCTTATCTATAGTATTTAGAAAGAGGTTAATCGCATTGTCAACGTCAAGGCTTAAACCTAGGTAAACCAAACAGGCTTGGCGATGCAATTGACTCCCAGCGCCATCTATTAGTACCGGTAAAAACCAAAATGCAATGAAATCTATAATGCATCAAGAATTCATGAAAATTATTGATGGCGCCACTGCCGCTTACGTCATAGAGTATGGTATGAGAATCGTCATAGAGTACTTATGCTCCAGAATACAATTTTCACGAGTTTAATAAGCACATCCCGTTAACCACGTTATCTACCAATCATTCTGAAAAACATTGAAGCTTTTGGAAATTCGCATAAATAATCTACTTTCCATACAAAGTTAGACCTGTGAATCTTTGCAATTTCGTGTAAAGTAAAAATTTCAAGTCATGTCGATGCCTTTACATAAAGAAGAAAAAACGGTGTTTTTTTTTCGTTTGTTGTATACCCGTTAAATTAATCAATTCATAACAATGTCCAAATTAATTTGCAGAACAACTTAATTCATTATCAAATTAAAAACGGATTTTCTATTAGGCTGTTTTACTTTCCATTTCATACAGTCAACAGCAAAAGTTTAAACTGAATACTACACACAGAAAGTAGGCTGCCCACTAAAAGCTAAAAACGTGTCATGTACTTACGCATGCGCACTAACGGGGAAATACGCCTTTTCGACCACATTAATCCTAGCCTATGACATTAGATTGTCGAACTGTCGAGGTCTGTGGTAGAGGCCGCGCGCTTATGTACTCATGCCGGGCAACAACCCTAGCATATGTCAACGAACTCTTCTAAATTCAAAATCAGGCTGAGTCTACCTTCTGTGTGTAATTATTTTGTGGTTGTATCTAGACTTTCTATGATCGAAGGATACAATACGAAAATGGGCACGTCGTAGACATACGCTATTCAAAATATTTCGTTTGGGAATTAAATTAATAATAAATTGGTCGAAACACTTTGAAGGACGCGTC
The DNA here is from genome assembly GCA_014851415.1 of Cnaphalocrocis medinalis. Classification (NCBI taxonomy): domain Eukaryota; kingdom Metazoa; phylum Arthropoda; class Insecta; order Lepidoptera; family Crambidae; genus Cnaphalocrocis; species Cnaphalocrocis medinalis. The sequence goes on from JABMDO010001271.1 coordinate 6,818, forward strand.
CTAAAAAGTCTAAATAAAACTCTAGACTGAATAGTAATGTGAATAAGAATTGATTCTATTCAAATTGAGTACAAATAAATAAAATAATGAGAAAGTTTCAAGGATTATCAAACGATACCATGATACAGGATATGAGTCTGGTAATTACAATGAAGCGAAGCAGGTCTGACCTTCGCAACCATTTAACAAGAGAACCAGACCAACTGAATCATGGTTAATCGTTCTAAATCTATATCTTCTATCTTCTATACTATTTATAAAGAGATAACTTCTATAGACAACTACAAGGCTTATAGGTAAACCGAAAACACGAAACGCTTGCGCAATGTAATTGGACACAGCGCCATCTATTGGCTCATTTCTGAATTACGGTCCCGAAGCGAAGTGAGAGCGGGCCACTAGTAATTAAATAAAAATGCGCCAGAGAATCCCACCAATCAACCTGGTCTCAAACTAGGGTAACCTGTACCTACTAAGTATGAGTAAGTACCAGGTGACGATAGTTAATTAAATGGGGGCGTCAATTCAGAACCAGAAACACCTTAGAATACTTTAATTATTGCCAAAAGGGTCCGTTTTAAGCATGAACATTATTGTTCCTTGTCACGTGTAAAAAATATTGTATTGCATCTCGAAAAATCCAATTTAGGTGGTAGGTACTTGAATCTACGTTTGTAGGGATATACTTTTTTTTTTATACTAGAGGCGGCAAACGAGCAAGCGGGTCACCTGCTGGTAAGTAATCACCGCTGCCCATGAACATCTGCGAGATCGGAGAGGTCGCTGGTGCGTTGCCGGCCTTTTAAGAAGGAGTACGCTCGTTTCTTGAAGGTCCCTAAGTCATAGCCGTCAGGAAATACTGCCGCAGCTGAACTATTCCACAAGACTGAGGTACTATCTTAAAAAATATCATATTCGCAACAATCAGTGTAAATAAGTAGGTAGGTATAGTCCGAGGCAAGAAAGTGTAGTTATGACCTTGAGTTCGCAGAAACTAGAGATGCGCCGAATATTCGGTTGGTATTCGGTATTCGGCATATTCGGCACTTTTTCCACTATTCGTATTCGGCCGAATTATTCGGTTTTAGTGCCGGTATTCGGTTAGAGTATTCGGTTAGAGTATTTCTATTTTCCTGTCTATATAACATACAGGGTGTATCTGTGAACATTTACATCCCTTTAACCACGTATTTTACCAACCATTCTGAACAACATTTGCTCTATGACTTTAGAAAATTCGCATAAAAAATTTCATCTTTCCATATAAAGTCGGTCACGTGACTTGGTCATTTTGTATGGGGAGTCGAAAATTTTTTCGAAGAATTCGGAAAAGTTGTTGAACAAATGTTGTTCAGAATGATTGATAGAACACTTGGTTAAAGGTATGTAAATGTTCACAGATACACCCTGTATAATTTAAAAGGACAAGTTTCGTTATGTAAGATTTATGTTTTTGTAAATTAAATAAAACTGGCGAGGAATGTGTTAAAAAGCTAATAAATGAAATCAATTAAACTTGAAATCAACGTGTACTTTAAAAACATCTAAATTCCACATATTTATTTCCTGCCCTATAGTAGGTATGTAGCTAACATTAACTTAAAAAAAATACCTAATTCATTTATTTTTAAGCCAAATCAATCAATATTAATTTTACTATTTATTTTAATACTTAAAAATATTTTTAAATTTAAATAAATAATAATTATAAAGCTTTGTTTTCGACCTCAGATCAAAATTTTTATTTTTTAATAAAAAACACTTACCTATGTATGTGGCAAAATATTATTAAAATAAAAATATAAATCAACAATAAATAATTTTATTTTTGTTACTTATTGATATTCTTTGCAATTTATTCTTAAGTAGGTGCTCTTAAAAAATCATCCAAGAGTCCAGGTGGTACTCGACCTTTCACATACCACCACCCACTGCATACCAGAACAGCCACCCGGTATGTAGAGGGTTGTGGGTTCGAATCCCAATTGAACCCTGCGACACTATAAAAGACACTATAACAGAGATACGTTAGGAAAATTTCTGACACGGAAGGAATAAACACTTAAGTTATAACTCAGTACGAATTGACTTAAGTGCTTGTTGGTCACCGTATCTAGTATAGAAGAGAGATCGGAAACAAAATAGAAAATGGTAAACCGAATAATTCGGCCGAATATCCGGTTCGGTAAAGATTGAACCGAATATTATTCGGTATTCGGTTATTCGGTGAAACCTCTATTCGGCGCATCACTAGCAGAAACCAAATTTGATAGAAAGTCTTCTTTTTTACAAGTGCGCAAAATAACGGTCATCGCTATACTCTCGTGCCTCCAGCTATAGGCGGCGCTAGTTTCGTCATTAAGCCCCTTTCGCCCATTTCGCCCCTAGGTACCCCCCCCCCCCCCTACTTACTCCGGTCGACCCGGCCCGTTCATGCCGAAGCGTTTCCCACTGTTTAACTATTATTAAATCTAACTATTATTCCTTCCACAGAGCTGGGCGACGCATGCCAAGTCTCCCTGGAGTGCACCGGCACGCCCAACACCGTATGCGCAGACGGCTATTGCGCGTGCGACTCCGGCTACCAACCCCTCGGTGACATATGCGCTCCTAGTACGTAATCTACAATCCTACTAGAATTAAAGTAATCAATTAGCAAGCGCGGATCCACCGTTGTGGGCACTGTGGGCAGCCCATAACCTAAGATATAGGTACTTACTTGAGACGTTTCATCTGTCAACATTTGATCAGTAGTTTCCAGTCTAAGAGAAAGAGAGGGGTTGGCGGGGGAGGCTGTACCCACAACCATGGGCGTAGCTAGGTGTGACGAGCCTCTAGAACAGGAGGGTTCCACTATGTTTCAAGTCAGAAAAATCCTAGATGCCCACAACCATTTTTGAGGTCTGGATCCGCCCTTGTCAATCAGCGTACATATTCAACACAGGGCGTCCCCCGGCCATGCCACCTTTAATATTGTAGATGGAACAATTTACTGAAAGAAGACATTATTTTAATTTCAAATACAATCTAAACTGCATTCATAGATTTTTTAATAATTACACGGTTGAACCTGGAATCGAACCCGCTACACGAGAAAAAAAATACCCTGTTGCTTTATCACACCAATCGGCTTCATCATAAGGAATATTTTTTGCTAAATAACTTACCATAAGAAAAGAAAGACCAAGAATGGAGACGGTCTCCAGGAGACCGCGTCTTGGTAAACGTAGTGTAGGACGGCTTCAAGCCAATCTGCGCAAGAGGGCTGGCTTGAGCTAGAGCTGGGTGCGAGTAGCCGACGATCGATCAAAGTGGCGAGCATTTGGAGAGGCCTATGTCCAGCAGTGGACTGCAACAGGCTGATGATGATGATGATAACGATGATGGGGTAACGAGTTCGAGTGGAGATCGCGTCTTAGCAAAACGTAGTGTAGGACGACCTCTGGCCAGATGGAGTGACGATCTGCGCAAGAGGGCTGGCTGGATGCGAGTAGCCGAAGATCGATCAAAGTGGCGAGCATTTGGAGAGGCCTATGTCCGACTGCAACAGGCTGATGATGATTTGCTACCAATGCCTTGTTCCCCAGCTCTCGGCGGCACGTGCGAGGCGGACTCGGACTGCGTTATCAACAACACGGTCTGCGCAAACGCAACCAGCACCTGCCAGTGCGACGCCGGCTTCGTGGAGTACCAGGACCTGTGCTGGCACGGTAAGGACGAACCACTTAAAGTATCAGACATACAGAGGCAAGGGCCTCCGACATACATGGTATATCTGTGAACATTTACATGGACGAGCCACTATGACCGCCTTTCGACGATGACCCATGTCGGAAAATCCTTAGTTGCCCACAATCACGGGCGTAGCTAGTGGGAACGAGCCGCTAGAAATAGCCCCCCCCCCCCATTTCCAAGTCAGACAATCCCTAGATGCTCACAACCATTTTTGAGGTCTGGATCCGCCCCTGCTCACATCTGGCCCAACTCGAGTTGTAAGTTGAAATAAATAAACTAAAATTGATTGTTTACTGGTCCATTCCCAGCGGTCCCCGGCTTCGGATCCTGGTGCAACGTAACGGCGCAGTGCTCGGCGGCCATCGCCGGCGCCAGCGCATGCGCGGACGGGACCTGCGTGTGCGCCGTCGGACACCACTACCGGGACGGCGGCTGCTGGCAGCAGACTGGTACGTTTTTATGGAATACTAGTAGCCCGCCCTCACTTCGTTCCGGGACTTCCACTCTGTACCTATATCGTCCCAAAACCGCGGGGCAGTCATCCTTTGCGCCCTACCACCGACGCCCGTGACAGACGACCGTATTCGCGAAACCTAGTCTCGCTGGATACTTGACTGAGACGGACAACAACACCAAGCCCCCCAGCTGGCTCGAGACCGCTCACCGGACGTTCCACCCCACGGGGGGAACTATGCTTAAGGTCCGTACTCGCCAGCGGGGTGAAACCGGATGATACCTAGGCCTGACAAAGGCCGCGCCAATGCCCCGTGCATCGCAATGCACGGCGAATGCGATCACTAAAATGGGCCACACCCCTGCAGTTTTTCCCGACCCCCACCCCGGGCCGTGAGCTACTACGAGTACGAGAGGACCCTGGGGCTTGATTAACGCCCCCCCGTGCTCGCGCAGCAGCGGTTGTTAGTAGTTCAGTTTGGAACCAGATGGAGCTACTAACATGTTGTTTGAGGCATCTAGCCTATGCGTCATGTATCATCCCACGCCATTACCCTAAGACTTGACTAACGGTTCTTCATTCATTTTAATATGGAAATGCCTTTATCTTTTGTTCCTATTGTCCCTTTTAGTTTGTATGTATATATCTCTGTGGTCAAAAAACAATTATTTATCTTTATCTTAGTGTGCACATAGATCGCTACATGTTGTTTGAGGCATCTAGCCTAAGCGGCATCTATCCCACCTTCACCCTAGGCTTGACAAACACCCCCCCTCCCCCCAGGGCTGTTCGAGGCGTGCTCGCGCAGCAGCGAGTGCTACCTGGCCGGGCTGACGGAGCGCGTGCACTGACACAACTCTCTGCCAGTGCCAGCTTATATACTGTCCCACCTGTACCCTAAGGCTTGACTAACGCCCCCCCTCCCCCAGGGCTGTTCGAGGGGTGCTCGCGCAGTAGCGGTTGTTAGTAGTTCAGTTTGGAACCAGACGGAGCTACTAACATGTTGTTTGAGGCATCTAGCCTATGCGGTATCTATCCCACTGTTACCCTAAGGCTTGACTAACGCCTCCCCTCCCCCCAGGGCTGTTCGAGTTCAGACGCAGCTGCGGTTGTTAGTAGTTCAGTTTGGAACCCGCCCCCCCTCCCCCCCATGGCTGTTCGAGGGGTGCTCGCGCAGCAGCGGTTGTTAGTAGTTCAGTTTGGAACCAGATGGAGCTACTAAAATGTTGTTTGAGGCATCTAGCCTAAGCGGCATCTATCTCACCTCTACCCTAAGGCTTGACTAACGCCCCCCCTCCCCCCAGGGCTGTTCGAGTTCAGACGCAGCTGCGGTTGGTAGTAGTTCAGTTTGGAACAGATGGAGCTACTAACATGTTGTTTGAGGCATCTAGCCTAAGCGGCATCTATCTCACCTCTACCCTAAGGCTTGACTAACGCCCCCCCCCCCCCCAGGGCTGTTCGAGTTCAGACGCAGCTGCGGTTGTTAGTAGTTCAGTTTGGAACCAGATGGAGCTACTAACATGTTGTTTGAGGCATCTAGCCTAAGCGGCATCTATCCCACCTCTACCCTAAGGCTTGACTAACGCCCCCCCTCCCCCCAGGGCTGTTCGAGGCGTGCTCGCGCAGCAGCGAGTGCTACCTGGCCGGGCTGACGGAGCGCGTGCACTGCCGGAACTCGCTCTGCCAGTGCCAGTTCCAGTACCCCTTCTCTGAGGAAGAGAGGACTTGCCGTGAGTACACACTTTTTTATTACGGATAGCCATACTTCAGCATGGCGAAACACCTTTATACCAGGCGGACCAGAATAGCCACAGAGTCTTCAGACACATAAATCCATAAATGTCCATAAATGTACCGAAAAAGTATTGCCAGTGATGACATACGGAACTGAAACGTGGCCGCTAACAATGGGCCGCTTAAGAAGGCTCAAAGTCACTCAGAGGGCAATAGAGAGGGCTATGCTCGGAATCTCCTTGCGTGATCGTGTCAGAAATGATGAGATCCGCAGGAGATCTGAGGTCACGGACATAGCCCAAAGAACTATGTGGCTTAAGTGGCAATGGGCAGGGCACATTGCGAAGAGATTAACAGACGGCCGTTGGGGTGGAGAGGTCCTTGCAGGAGGCACGTGCAGGAGGCCGCAGCCGTGGCAGGCCTCCCACCAGGTGGACCGACGACCTGGTGAAGGTCGCGGGAGTCCTTTGGATGCGGGTGGCACAGGACTGATCTGTGTGGAGAACTTTGGGGGATGCCTATGTCCAGCAGTGTACGTCTATTGGCTGAAATGAAGATGATGATGAGCCACAGAGTGGGAGCCCAAAAACCGACGGCAGCCACGAGGTAGACCGAGGAGGTAATGGCGGGATGAGCTCGACTCCTATAGCCCCGGCTGAACCGTAGTCGCCCAGGATCGTGAAATGTGGAGGTAGGGAGGCCTTTACCCAGCAGTGGGACACGACGGGCTTTTAATAATAATAATAGGTACTTCGCCATACTGCTTTCATCATCATCATAATTTTAGCCAATAGACGTCCACTCCTGGACATAGGCCTCCCCCAAAGTTCTCCACACAGATCGGTCCTGTGTCACCCGCATTCAAGGGACTCCCGCAACCTTCACCAGATCGTCGGTCCACCTGGTGGGAGGCCTGCCACGGCTGCGGCCTCCACTCAAGGACCTTTCCACCCCAACGGCCGTCTGTTCTCCTCGCAATGTGCCCTGCCCAATGCCACTTCAGCCACATGATTCTTTGGGCTTTGTCTGCGACCTTAGATCTCCTGCGGTTTTCATCATTTTTAGCCTTCATAAGAAATCGAAAATACTCGTTTTTAAAATATAGGTCTGCTACAAAACTATAGTGTAATTAATACGAGTACTTACATTAATACTTTTTTCTCGGTTTTAAGGTAAAGTACCCTTACGTCTTTTTTTGTAAACTTTGAGAAAATAAACATTTTTTTTATCTTTACAGGATCATCGGCCGCCACCGTCTTTGGAAAATCTATGATCATCATAGCATCACTATTTTTATTATTTTCAAGATAAATTCATTAATAAAACTGAATGAAACTTCCAGTTGTAAATATATTTTTTTAAGATTTCGGTACATAAGTTATAAGGTCAATCAATTTGAAAACACGTCGTTTGGATATTACTTAGTCGATCTTAACTGCCCATACAGTATGATCAACTCACTTGAACGATTTTGTATGAAAAGTCTAACTTTATTGGGCAAAATAAGCCGAAAGAAAGATGTTTTTTTTTATGTGATTGGTGGCAGATGAGACGGATCACCGTGATGGTAAGCGATTACTCCCGCCCATAGACCTGCAACACCAGTAGAGTCACAAGTGCGCTGCCAACCTTTAACCCCTCCCCCCAATTGGGCCTCCGGTACCCTCACTCACTCGGCGAAATACAGCGCAGGCGCTGCTTCATGCCGGTGTTCTGTGAGGCCGTGGTATTACTCCGGTCGAGTCGGCCCATTCATGCCGAAGCGGGCTCTCCCACGGTTAAATATACCATACCATACCATATATATACCATGCCATAATCGGCAGCCATCAATTGATTTCATGACTATTGGTTATATTATGTTATACTTAATATGTGATGTTGTCTGATATTATATTTATGTATACCTACCTAGATAAATAGAGTAAAGATCATAAGTTCATTTATTTGTTCATTGATGTTGGATAGATCTTATTTTATGTAATTTATTAAAATAGACTAATATTTTGACATAAAGCCGATTTTTTATTTTCAAAGTTGCCTATACCTGTACAGTACCCATTTAATAAAGCTAATACCTACCAAGAATCTGTCCCCCATATTGGAAAAAGGAAACTTAAGATAGTCAAAAATGGTGCCGTCTTTTTCACAAACCTATGTATCACGATTTTTATTTATTAATAGGGTATTTGACTAATCTCGATATAAGTAAAAAATATTGATACTTTATCAAAGTATTTAGCCAACATTTTCAGTTAAAAATATTTAACGTCTAGGTGGTTTTGTGAGCATTCAAAGTTTCATGGGCAAGTCCATCTTTAAAGTAAAAATTCTAAAAAATAATTATATCATTGAACTACCCATACATTTTACACCAACTATGTATATAAATAAACCATTTACTTCAATGACATTCCACCTAAATGTCATTGATTTACTTAAACGAAACATTTGATAGACGCGCATCGCATACAAGATACAAGGTGTGACGACACTCGTCAGTAGCCATTTGTATAGAGTGTTTTTGGGCTTGTCCAAAATATGTGCTCTTTAAAGTTGTGATATCTCAGGTAATTCAAATGAGAATCAAGTGATTCTTTCAACAATGTTTCTTAAATTGGGGGGTCTTTTCATGATTTATTTATTTATTTCAACAATTTTGATTAAACACTTAAAAAATGTTTAGTCAAATACCCTATTCTCATGTACTCGACATTGAAATCGAATAAGAAAAATTTGTATGGATGAATGTATGATCTCTAAATTAGAGTTCAATGTTGAGTAGGTACACGAGAATTGGTCCCCAGGACTACTTAATTTTGGGTCGTTGAGCCATCGAAGTAAGTAAGTTTTCAGTACATCGCCCCCGATTCCTTCAGACCTTAACAAAGCCACTGTAGGCATGTTTTCCATTTTATTTTCCCTCTACATGTAGAGCCATGGCTAACAAGCTAATTATTTGAGCCTTATCAAGCGGCGTAAAGGTCACGTCAGAAGAAAGGTCGGGTCACGCAACTAGTGCGAGCGTCATGCAGAGCGGTAGGGCGACCAAATGTAAAAAGAAAGTAAAGTAGGTAGGTACCAATTAGGCAGAAACAACTTCGAGAGAGAAGCCAATAGAAGAATTCAGCTAGGCTGGGCAGCATTTGGTAGGCTTCGTCAAGTCTTCTCGTCACCCATTCCTCAAAGTCTTAAGTCGAAAGTCTTCGACCAGTGCGTCCTTCCGGTCATGACTTACGGTGCCGAGACGTGGACACTCACGGCTGGACTAATCCAACCGGTTCAAAGTCGCTCAAAGAGCTATGGAAAGGGCTATGCTCGGAGTATCTTTGAAGGACCGCATCAAAAATGATGTAATCCGACAGAGAACTAGAATCACGGTGATTATATAGCCCACCGAATTAGCAAACTGAAGTGGCAGTGGGCTGGTCACATTAGCCGCAGAACTGACAACCGTTGGAGCCGTAAAGTCCTTGAGTGGAGACCGCGACTCGGTAAGCGTAATGTTGGACGCCGCGACAAGATGGGATGATGACATTCGAAGGCTGGCTGGAGTGGGCTGGATGAGAGTGGCCGAAAATCGGGAGCGGTGGCGTGCATTAGGGGATACCTATGTCCAGCAGTGGACGAGTGTGGGTTGCTGATGACGATGATGAAAGTAGGTACGACGTGTAAAAAATATGCAATATATTGAGACACATCACATACATTGTCCTGGTTCCAAACTAAGGTTTTCCCTTGTGCTATGGAAACCAGACCCGACACAAATATCTGTTTTTCAACCAACATTTGTGTTTGTGCGGAAATCGAACCCGCGACCCTTGCGTCACAACCGATGCTCAAACCATTACGTTGTGTGAATTTATTTATTACTAGTGGCCCACCCACACTTCGCTTCGGGACCGTAATTCAGAAACGAACCAATAGATGGCGCTGTGCTCAATTACATCGCGCAAGCGTTTCGTGTTTTCCGTTTACCTATGAGCCTTATCGTTGTCTATAGAAGTTATCTCTTTATAAATAGTATAGAAGGTAGCACCCTACAGTAGTGTGGTCTCCCTACCCCTGGATAAGGCAATGACCCCCCATGCCGTCATAACTCACGCCACCCTATAAGGAAATTTAATCGCAACAAATTTATTGGGTTTTTCCATGTTAGCTACATTTAGGCTGTTGCTTACAGGTTTGACCGCTCAAAACGTCGCCTAAGGAACAAACTATTTTCCGAAATAAATAAATAAATCATCATCATCATTTTCAGCCAATAGATATCCGCTGCTGGACATAGGCCTCCCCCAACGTTCTCCACACAGATCGGTCCTGTGCCACCCGCATCCAAGGGACTCCCGCGACCTTCACTAGATCGTCGGTCCACCTGGTGGGAGGCCTGCCACAGCGGCCTCCACTCAAGGACCTTGTATTATGCGTGTGAATGACACCATAAACATCCAGCTCTAGGTAAAATCATAATAATAGGTAATATTATAGACTGAGCAGAAAGGAGAAACCTACACTTAAAGTGTTGGGGTTATTCCATCTCAGTACTTTACAGAACATTCTTCACATTACAGAACTTAAAACGTACATACAAAAAAAGTTTTGATCGTGTAACGCTGTTTTGGCCTTGACTCTCTTGTACTGAAAAATGTAAACAGCACCACTAATTGGCTTGTACCGACAACAGAACAGTTATGGCGAGCTACTCTAAGTCCGTTTTGATGTCATCGTCAACAAGCTCTCTTAAAATTATTATTGCTAAGTACCTAATTTGTCATATCAACTATACTTAAATATTTAACTGTAGGTCTTTCGTTAGTAAATAAGATAAAAATTCACGAACACTGATAAAATGCTCGAAATACCTTTGTAAACATTGGTTGGTTTGTC
>JABMDO010001272.1:0-17166 GCA_014851415.1 Cnaphalocrocis medinalis
TGAATGACACCATAAACATCCAGCTCTAGGGTCAAATCATAATAATAAGGTAATATTATAGACTGAGCAGAAAGGAGAAACCTACACTTAAAGTGTTGGGAGTTATTCCATCTCATGTACTTTACAGAACATTCTTCACATTACAGAACTTAAAACGTACATACAAAAAAAGTTTTGATCGTGTAACGCTGTTTTGGCCTTGACTCTCTTGTACTGAAAAATGTTAAACAGCACCACTAATTGCTTGTACCGACAACAGAAACAGTTTATGGCGAGCTACTCTAAAGTCCGTTTTGATGTCATCGTCAACAAGCTGCTCTTAAAATTATTATTGCTAAGTACCTAATTTGTCATATCAACTATACTTAAAATATTTAAACTTGTAGGTCTTTCTGTTAGTAAATAAGATAAAAATTCACGGAACACTGATAAAATGCTCGAAATACCTTTGTAAACATTGGTTGGTTTGTCAAACGATGGAGTTGGTGTACACCGGTGAAGACGGCACTGTCTCCAAACAGGTGCTGTACGACTTCAAGGGCCCCGGCGTGGCCTTGGGCATGTACAACACGGACGAGTCGATCAGAAGCTTCGCGCATTCCAGTTTCCAGGTGCTTACTTATCTAATCATACCTGCAGTAAAGTTATCTGTCATATAAGGTTTTATATACCTGTTAGGCGCTTATCTGGATTTAGGTTTTGTACCTTCATTGGTATTGTAATCAGATAATTTGAATTAAATGATGATTTTGATCTGACTGAATTATAGTCTGTTTCAATTATGATGTCCCCCTGGACATTTCGAAGAACGTAACTCTGCATGTTACGTGTACGTAACGCGCGAGATCTATAGATCAAATCAAATATTATATCTTTTCGTACTTGGTAGTAAATCGTCATGAGGAAAATATACAATTATACAAAAATACCCTACAATTATAGTCTGTTTCAATACATTCAATTATGAAGTCCCTTTTTGTATTTGGTAGTTAATAGTCATTTGAAAATTATACAATAATCCAAAAACATCCTACAATTGATTCACAAGCAAAATTAACATATTGTTTTTGAATATAATGCTCAAAATAATGTAAACTTCAAAATAAAACAATAGTTATTTTTGCGCGATTGCGGTTACGTACTATGGTTTGTGATTGACTTTTGAACATAGTGACGCACCTCAAGTATTCGGCATGGTCCAGAGATACAAAATTCTATATTTGCCGATTTAAAAAATCGTGTTCAATCATCATCTGCCATTTTGAGTGTCACTTCAATCACTACGAGGAGAGTGCAGAAAAGCCTACGACTAAGTTTGCAGCATGAAACAATAGCGATGATGACCTTGAGTGCGCAGAAACCAATTTCAGTAGAAATTCATCTGTTCTACAAGTGCGCAAACTAACGGTCATCGCTATTGTTAGATGCCGCGGACTATACAATAAGACGTACGTGTTTTTCTTAAGGCTTGTACATGCGCGGATTGGGCACTTTTGTGTATGTTTAAACTCGGTAAATCGTTAAGAACGATACCTAAAAAAAATACATGTTATAGACTGGATTTCGATCTTGAATTTCTGACGAGGATTTTTATTCAATGTTTTTAGTTCATTAGGAAAAAAATATAACGTAAACATCGATTTTATGCAAAATATTGGATAAACTACGAAACCAAACAGTTCAGATGACTGATTTTTTTATATATAATACAATACAATGTACACTACAATCCCTGAAGAGGAATTCTTGTTTCTTGGCTTAATAATTTGTAATTAATAATATTCTGTTTTTTGATATACGCGAGCGCGAGTACTCTCTATGCTCAAGGCCGTTGGCGCATGTACAAGCCTTAAGTTAGTTTGTTGTTTTGTTGTTGAGTGTCGTTTATTGTTTTGTTTGTAATGCCAAATAAAGTCTGAAAGTGTTCTTTCGACAATCTCTAAAAAACCTTAGTTGTTGAAAATTACTTTGATTAAAATTGGTTACAAATATGGTTATGGTTAAAGAACTTTATTATTTCTCATTAGAATTACAAAGGTTATTCACTTATTGAGAAACAAACTTTTCTTAGTAAACTAAGATTACAAATTATAGTAGGTATCGAAGCAAACGAGCGATGTACAGACACATTATCCAATTTAGTATTATAAACAGGGTAAAAATTGGTTACAAATCGATAAATAATCGATGCCGCTGAATATCGATTTCTAAGAGTACTTCCCTAGTACTGAACTTTTGACATCTTTCCAAAGGGACATCATAATTGAAATAGACTATAATTAACTGTGATTTAATTAGGGTTTTGCACACGACTGCTAATACCATGATAGATACCATTGATACATAGAGCGAGGTCTAGGCGTCACAGAAGGCGTGATAGAGCGTCTGCAATGTGTTGCGGGTATCCATGGGCGGCGGCAATGGGGTATGGGAACTAATTTTTAGGTGTCTTTTTTATATTTTATTTCAATACCTTTTACTATTTCAAGTAATCAATTTGAATATTTTTGTAATCAAGACAGTAGTTATGTTTTAATTAATTTTTAAACATTTTAAATTCAAGCGTATTTGTGACGTCACAAGTGCGCTACACCATATTAATAGTGTTACCACGTGCTTTTTTCCCCAAATCGAGGCAAATAAATTATATGTAAAATGTTACTTGTGGGCAAAATCCTTTTTAATCGGGGGAATTTTACATCACTGTCTGACAACATTCCGGCAAAACAAAAAACAGAGAGGTATCTCTAATCAATTTTATATCACCTTTCAAATAAATGTCAACTGGTTGGTAAGGTTTTATTGTACTACAACTAGCGCCAATTGTTGGTTCTTCCGATAGACTAAGTGTCAATCACAGTAGACGTCGCCTAATGTAGCATTTATTTTATCTTGTTAGTGTAGTATGACTGAAAATTCTGCTGACCTTGGGTCAGTTGAAGGTCAAACGCGATTTTATTGAAAATATCATTGATCTTATGCTTTTAAATTTTAAAAGCAATAAAATATGGTATGAAAGACAAATGCCTCGAAATGGTTTTCGATTTAGGACATGTTTGGTTTTTTTTCCCATACCCCATTCCTTACCTTAAGGCGATCCGCCACATATCATTTTAAAAAATAATAAGACTGAAGTGAATACATACAATGTGTCTGGCTTAGAATAATAACTCTATAGAAACCTACTGCGTCCGCTCGCTTTCAGCTTAGTAGGTGGTACCCTAATTGGCGCACGGTACCCACTCGCTTCTAGTGTCAAATGTCACGGCGACTCGAACGTGTCTCCCGAAATAAAAATAATTATGACGGTTTGTGCGGTTAGATCGTGTCACAATAAAAATTAAAGGGAGAATAAGAATAATATTATCACTTTTCACAGGGAAGCTTTCAATATTTCATTGTATCTTGTAATTTTTTAATCCAAATAGAAACGTTTATTTTCAATGTTCAGTGTTGCCCAATTGAGAAAAATATTTTCCCCATTTTTCCTGACTTTTATCAAGCTAATTAATTTTAAAACAATTATTGCTAACTTATTTTCCTAATGTAAGTAACTATGATATACAGTCGACTGAGGGGCATTTCTCGTGCGCTCGACATTGAAGTCGAATTAGATATGTATTTGTATTGACAAATGTATGAAATATCATGTCGAGTGCTCGAATAAATTATACAAAAAAATCGTTTTGTTTTTCTACTATTCATTTCAGTTTAATAATATTCTATTTATACCACATAAAAACATTACCTACCCCAACCAACACTATTATTAAATGTGTTTGCCTGAAGGGTTGTGTGATATGTATGTACAGTCGCCATCAGATATATCGTAGCAGACAAGGTGACCAAATATATCTGAACAAATTAAAATGTCAATAACTTCTGAACATACAACTAACCAATAATATCTGAACATTCAGTACTGCATTAATATCTGAGCAGATGCTGTCATTTACATACAATAACCAATAATATCTGAACTGTCATCCTTCACGCACGTCAATACCAATGCGAGGTTGCCTATCGTTTTAGAAATCAATTTGGCAACGTTGCGTTCGTCGCTCAACATAATAATAATACTTATATAAAGCTCGATTACCAATGACTGACTCACTGATAAGGGCTGTTTTTTGGTGTGTTGGGGATTATTTTTGCGGAAAAAGTTTCGACAATCCTGAGAGTTTTTTAATTAATCATATCAAAAAATAATAGGTTTTTGATATTTAAAGAAAAAAAACAAAATGGAGGCCATTTTTGCGACATCAACTTTTTTGTTACAGCAGTTATTCGAAAAGTAAAAAGTGTCACCTGAATGAATGAATGAATCATCAATCTCATTATATAAACGAATACAATCATCTTTAACATGTTCGCTTCGTGACCGCTCGTTGGTAATAAATATCTTGGTTTTTTTGATGAAACTCCTTAGTTTCCAATTACTGTTAATGCCTACATCCTGGCCACAAACTTTTAAAAAAAATTTTCAGATTCAAATATGTAATGACACTTTGTTTATCCTAATATATGACTGACATCTGCTCAGATATTAATGCAGTACTGAGTGTTTAGATATTATTGGTTAGTTGTATGTTCAGAAGCTAATGACTGGCACCTGCTCAGATATTTATGCAGTACTGAATGTTCAGATATTAATGGTTACTTGTAGCGTTCAGAACTTATTGACATTTTAATTTGTTCAGATATATTTGGTCATCTTGTCTGCTATGATATATCTGACGGCGACTGTACCACCGAAATTGTTCGTTAAATTTCTATAATACCTAGTGCTATGTCGTAGTTTTTGTGAACATATCTATTAGATCTATCTCGAAATAAACTTTACATTACATGTTCATACCACACCGACCAACATTTTACGACACATTAGAAATCACTATTGAGGCGTCCGATTTATTTCCCTGTTTTCGGGGAAACTGCACTTTCACTAGCAACATTACAAAGTGCGCAGTAGGCTGCGTGAATTTTTTTGTGTCTCATTTTTGACAGAGCTCTAGTATGGAGACTCTCCTTCTATAGAGTTATTATTCTAAGGTGTCTGGTTTATACAATGCATGATTTGTTCAGGTGGCGTTACAAAAAAAATGGCCGCTCTACCTCTCTACAAAGAACACAATTCTGAAACGTTATGACGGTCGCTTCAAGGACATCTTCGAAGAGATCTACCAAAGGTAAAATATAGTACATATTAAGTATTTTATAGTAATGTGATTGGAAATGTTGCGCACAATACTAGCAGCCTAAAAATAAAACAATGCTACCAACTACGAGGCATTAGCATACGAGGATAGGGAAAATACTATTTACACCTACTTACCTAAAAAAAGTTTAAAAAAACTCGATTTACAGATACCACTTTGCCGGTCAACGAAGCGTCGCGTTGTGGCTGAAATCTGCGTAAAAGTGATCCAAAAAGTTAATAACCATGATAGACTAGATTTCATACTACGATCTAGCGATTATGTTTTAAAGCTGATCATAAATTATTTAACCAATATAAATCTTAAGCAATATGGGAAAGACCTAATTTCATTGATTCGTTTTACTTTTATAAATCTAATTCAAATCGATGATCATCCAGACAGTAGGGCTTATTGAAACTTGACTTCTTCATGTTCCTAGAACTGGAAATAAGCCAAATCTTTCGCGCACGACATATTGTACGTTTAAGTTCTTTAACTTTATCTATCAGCCTCGTGGCTTGCGACCTTAGTGACTAGGGTTGCCATTTCGAATGTATCGGGAAATAAATGGACTTTTTAAAAAAAAATTAAACCGACTTCAAAAAAAAAAAACACAAACGACAAAAACAGACAATAGCAGTACTTACATAACTAAAAAGCGATAAATAACCTAATTTATTCACTTAATGCATATTATATATCTACAATTATTTAAATATTTACAACTTAATACCTAATACTTTAACAAAGTCTTCTTTAACTATTTAAATATTTACAGTTATCACTTATTTTTGAAGTCGGTGCCAGCCTGCAGCCTAGGTAACGTAGTCCGTTAGTATATCTGTGGTGCTGTTTGACTGAGGCGCGCGGCCCCGGGCCGGTAAGCAAACGCAAAACCACACACACCAAGGAGAAGGTGCGCCTGGGGCGCGGGGCGCGGGGTCAGCCGTTGAGTGTGCCACCCGAACGCGGGCAGACGCGTGAGGGCAGACGTCGTTGACGGTCGCTTCCATTAATAAATTATTTCAGCGCGCTTATGCAATTTCCTATTCTTAGTTTTGCTTTGAATTTTAATGTCGGTCAGTTTTCTTAATTACATTTATTTGTTTGGCTGGCACCGACTTCAAAAATAAGTGATAACTGTAAATATTTAAATAGTTAAAGAAGACTTTGTTAAAGTATTAGGTATTAAGTTGTAAATATTTAAATAATTGTAGATATATAATATGCATTAAGTGAATAAATTAGGTTATTTATCGCTTTTTAGTTATGTAAGTACTGCTATTGTCTGTTTTTGTCGTTTGTGTTTTTTTTTTTTGAAGTCGGTTTAATTTTTTTTTAAAAAGTCCATTTATTTCTCGATTTTTAGTTGTGTTAATGCGTTTTGAACTAAAAATAGATGCTAGTTCATTTACTTAGGGTTAGGGTTTCAATTTATTTAATATCTCTGAAATTTCGTGATTACATCGTAACCATCTCAGAACAAACGAGAACGTGAATGTGAGGAGTTTCTCGCCGTCTCGTTCTCGCGTTCGTCTGTTCTCCGATCGGTGTCAGTATTTTTGGCCGTGACAAAGGATTTCTCGGGCGAGAAGAGAGAAGACTACTATATTCACGATTCAGCAATTATATAGTTCATCCAAGTGCCTGCTGCAGTTTAAATTTCGTCAATGTCGTCCATATTGCATAGGAAACAGATCACGAATGAGAAAAATGAGAGTGTTAATAAATTTCTTGTTCTCGCGAGAAGGCCCGGCGAGACTTCTCGGCGAGATTTCTCGCCGTGAGTCTGGATGGAATATAAAAACCCCTCTAGACTCACAGCGAGACGTAACGAGAGACTTTACGCGAGAAGCGAGAAAGCGTCCAAACGCAGCGATGGTCTCACTTCGTGTTTGGCCGTGATCAATAGCGCAGAGGCTTCATTATTCATTATTGTGTGCGTTAGCATATTATAATTTTATAAATATTAAAATAAATAAAAATAAAATACCACAGAGTAGGTACATGCACATGAACACGATCTACGCGTAGTCAGTACGAGTACATGCGTTGATCTGAGTTGAGACCGAACGAGAATGTGATACGCTTCTCTTTTCTCACCCGAAACACTCTGACTCTGGCCAAAATACCGCCACCGATCCGAGAATAGGCGACCACGAGAACAAGACGGGCGAGCAATGAATCTCATTCAAGGTGCTCGCGTGTTCTCGGCGTGAATCTGGATGCGCCTTTACAAGTATCCCGTTAGCCCTACATACATTCGATCAACCAATTGCAGTACTGCTCCCAACTCCTAACCGTTGAGGAGTACTGTAGCTTCATCATCAGCACAGCAGCATCAGATGTTGATTCAAGCATACCTCACAAGCAACATGTTAGCCCTACATACTACTAAATAGTTTCCATCGACCAATTGCAGTACTGCCTTCAAACTCCTAACCGTTGAGGAGTACTGTAGCTTCATCATCAGCACAGCACCATCAGATGTTGACACCCTGAAGCATATACCTGAGTAAGATGTGATTACGTAACAAAAACACCATACGAGCATACAATTTTCGGTGATTGCCCTCGATTTCTCCTGGATCCCATCATCAGATCCTGGACTGGTGAAAATGGGACCACCTCAGAAGTAAACTCTATCCATCAAAAAAAATTTTTTTTGAAATCCGTCTATAATTGACGAAAATATCGGTGAACATACATAAAAAAAAAATATTATACATACAGACGAATTGAGAACCTCCTCCTTTTTTGAAGTCGGTTAAAAAAACATTTTTTTTTGGGATATTAGTATAACTTTTATTGGGAGAAATCAATAACATATTAGATTGGTACGTTTCGGTTGACGAAAATGTTTGATGACGGAGTTCAAATTATCAAAGCTGTTTTCGGGAGATTT
Organism: Cnaphalocrocis medinalis; assembly: GCA_014851415.1. Lineage (NCBI taxonomy): Eukaryota > Metazoa > Arthropoda > Insecta > Lepidoptera > Crambidae > Cnaphalocrocis > Cnaphalocrocis medinalis. The sequence goes on from JABMDO010001272.1 coordinate 8,107, forward strand.
TTACTTTTTCAGCAGTCGAAACGTGGTCAAAAAAACATACAAATAAAAAGCCTGGAGAACTCGCCAACTCCCGACCATCTAGTAACTCTAGTTGTAATAGATGCGCGGAGGAAGGCTATGGTGGGTGGGTCAGAGGCAGTATCCTGCTGTAGAAGGACTCAAGTCCATCGATCAATCGAGTTATACTTCGTTAGTTAATAAGATTATTTTTATATCAGTGACTACAAGAAGCAGTTCGAAGACGCAAAGATCTGGTACGAGCACCGGCTGATCGACGACATGGTGGCCCAGGCTATGAAGAGCTCCGGCGGGTTCGTGTGGTCCTGCAAGAACTACGACGGCGACGTGCAGTCCGATGTAGTTGCACAGGTATACTCGAAAACATACATAGACTGATAACTTTAGACTGAGCCGTCTTGCTTGCTAGGAACATAGGTACACGCGGTTTGGGACCCAGTTTGCATTTTGCAGTTTTGTTTGTTTTTTTTTTTGTAGTTTGGACGAAACCACGAAGCGCCACCAATGGGAGCCATCACGTGTGATGAGTCCGCTAGATGGCGTACAGTTAGACTGAGGTCGAACTTCAACGTTACGTTAACGTTAGTGACATTTTGACATCTCAAATCAAAAATAACCAATCACCGTGTGGATGGACCTCCGTTCTACAGTACGACATCTAGCGGATTTATCACACGCGATAGCCCCCATTGATTTACATTGATAGTGATGATTATGATGATATATTTCTTTAAACCTTCAGAGAATAGTTTAACAAAAGCATCAACAATCTTTTGAGACGCGAAACAATAACATTGATACGAGACGGACGAGTGAGAATAAACGTGATACACGATAATCCAACAATGTATAACCAAATCATGTATCCATCAGTAACAACCCTATAAAGGTTACATAATATACCTATCTGAAATTGTTGATACTCTAATTTGAATTAGGAGAAACTCCATTATCTCTACTAGATGTAGCATAAGATAGTCAGTGGTTTATCTTCATGACATGAAATACATTGACCACGTATAGAGTTCGGTAAATACCTAGTCAATATTTCTACGTCAATACCATTTGGATGTGATTTCTTTTTATCACTGCAATCTTGAAGTATCCTTGACGTTATCAGCCAACGAATTAACGTCTCATTGTTTTAATACCGTCGATAACTTCTGTGTCACTTTTATGCAATTTGCTCTTAAGATAACGCACATTAAAAATCATCCCGGGGAGATCCCCGGGCCGTCACTCTTTGCCAGGGAGAACATAGTGATATCTGGTGCGTCGCACTCGAAACGACGATTTTACCCCTGAAGCGGTTGAATTGGCAGCAACTGCTGTATCCATTGCTTTGCTCGGCTCCAGTTCACCACGGCCATGCCATATGGGGGGAAAGTACCTACGAGTAACTTTAATTGTAGATGGAACATTTTACTGAAAGAAGACATTATGTTAATTTTAAAAACAATCTAAATTGCATTGATAGATTTTTAAAGAATTTGTCGGTTGAACCGGGAATCAAACTCGCTACAAGAGAAATAAAATACCCTGTAGCTTTATCACACCGATCGCAAGGCTTTTCATCATAAGGATTTTTTTTGAAAAACATACTATCAGAAATAAAAGGAAGACCGCTTTTAGCAATAATTAACATTACATTATTGTTAAGTTTTTTTATAAATATTGTATTGCGTCTTGAAAAATCCAATTTACTTGCATCTAAGTTTGTAGTTTTATTTTCTTAAAAAATATCATATTGTCTCCACATCAGTGGAGATAGGTTGGCGTCGGCGTCGATATAGCCCCTTAATTGACGTCTGTGAGTACTGCAAAAAAGTACTTACCTCACATTTTTTAATTCTTGTCATCTTTCAATCAGGGTTACGGATCGCTGGGCATGATGACGTCCGTGCTGATGTGCCCGGACGGCAAGACCGTGGAATCGGAGGCGGCGCACGGCACCGTGACGCGGCACTACCGCATGCACCAGCAGGGCAAGCCCACGTCCACCAACCCCGTGGCGTCCGTGTACGCCTGGACGCGCGGGCTCGTGCACCGCGCCAAGCTGGACGGCACGCCGGAGCTGGAGCGGTTCGCACTCGCCCTTGAGGAGGTATTTCTTATTCTTTATTGAAAACTAGTGGCCCGCCCTCACTTCGCTTCGGGACCGTAATTCAGAAATGAACCAATAGATGGCGCTGTGTCCAATTACATCGCGCAAGCGTTTAGTGTTTTCGGTTTACCCATAAGCCTTATCGTTGTCTATTAGAAGTTATCTCTTTATAAATAGTATAGATATTGACCTTGCCTTCACACTAAACTTTCATTGCCACCTGCCACATATTCAATGCACCGACACGCCTGGCGTTAGGGTTCGCAATACCGAATCATTTGACCAAAACCGGTATTTTCGGTATTGGCCCCAGACCAATACCGATATCCCGGTATTTTCGATATTTCCGGGATTAACCTAAGTTAGCAAATTTAGTATAATAAAGTTAGTTTACGGAGGAATAGTAAGTAGGTTCCTAACCTAAATGAATTCATCTTCTAAATAAAACAAAATTTTCATTGACACAAGGTTATTATTATTGTTGGCAATCACCCATTTAGTTAGTACTTAGCAATAATTTACTAATGTTCCGTTTACAATAACTTGAGGTAACTAGTTCAAATACTTTAATTAAATGTAGTTGACTAGGAAGTAGGATTCATACTAGAAATCAGTTCTAAAAACAAATGTTTATCAAACTTAAACATCACACAACAGTCTCAACATAAACAAAACGAACCCAAAAATCTTGATCTGCCAATTCTGCCATTGCTTTCGACTAGTAATAACAACAACCTGTAAAGAAAATATCAAATTGCACTTACAAGAAATAAATCTCTGAACTTGAACCCTGCATAAATATTATTATAGGATACTCTTTATCCAGATATACCTACTTAGGTCACTTTTTATTGCGATGTATGATACACTTTATTGTGCGATGTGGAATACTTTTTAACCTCATAAAGGTAGGACACTTTTTACTAATTACTATATAGGAACTTTTTATCTTCGATAGGTACTTTTCTTTCGGTAAGTAGGTATGTTTAATCCACGCGGACAAAGTCGCGGATACAGCTAGTTTGAAAGTTCATTTATACCTACTATGACAGTTTAGCAAAACTAAGTATTATGGCCAATCAAAGAGCAAAGCTATAAAAATAAGTTGAAAACAATTGCGGTAGAAACCATTAATTAAACGTTCTATCTTAGCCATTTGCAGTACAAAGTACAATACAATACAATACAAATGTAGAAAAATATTTGCACATCTCTCACTCTCCACATCACCACATGCAGCTCTTTTCAAAAATAATTAAAAACTCCATCCCATATTTTTACGACATGCATGCCATATAATAATTTAAAATCATTTACTTACCAATTTGTCTATTTTATTTCTAAATTCCGAGTGTGGACAACAAAAGCAATTAAAAAATCACAACCAACACCACCAAACCAAAACACGCAATGACGAAATGTACCTAGGTTAGGTAAACTAAACAGTTGAAATAGGAAATTTGACACTTATCGGTCGCAACTAACTTCAACTCACTTACTTGCACCGTTCGAGCCACGCTATTGGCTCGTTCGCTAATCGTTGCGCGGGACAGAGAGCGGGAAGTTCGGCTACTCGGCTGTCGCCGGATTCATCAGTCTTGTAGTAGGTAAGGCGAGGTGAACGAACTCGCGCGCGCGTAATTTGAATTAAATGGCACGTAACTTTGTCTTATGTGTATTTGTTTTTTATTTATTTTACTAAAACCGAAAATACCGAATATCCCGGTTTTTGTGAAATGACTACCGGTATTAATTAGACCTAAATTTGGCCCGGTATTCCGGTATTTTCGAAATTCGGTATCCCGGTTTGCGACCCCTACCTGGCGTGTTCTTGTGAATTTCTTTCACCATGCCTTGAACATGCCTGGCGTGTTCCGAATCTTTCAGCGATATTTAAAAAAATAAAATACTTTGACTGTTAGGATTTTCAGTACGTAATCCTCAAGCAATAAACTAAACTAAGATGTGAAATGAAAAAAAGTTATAATTTCGCATTAAAAAAAAATATTATGTAATGCCCGCTAGGCGTGTCCATCAATTTTTATAGGGCGGCACCGCTTAAGAATCCAAGAAAATTGTGGTGGCATTGAACGTGTTAAAGTTGAGAAGAAGCCTAAAATGGAGCGGGCTTACCCATAAGAAACCTTTTAACTCTAGCTTTAAAAAAATTGAGATTGTAGTCATAGGGAAAACAGACGCAGGATGACTCTTTATTTTGTACTAGCGGCCCGCCCTCACTTCGCTTCCGAACCGTTATTCAGAAATGAACTAATAGATGGCGCTGTGCTCAATTACATCACGCAAGCGTTTCGTGTTTTCGGTTTACCTATAAGCCTTGTCGTTGTTTATAGAAATTATCTCTTTATAAATAGTATAGTATTAGATAGATTATTATAACTGCGCTGTGTTTCCCTGAGTGAGTGAGGGTACCGGAAGCCCAATCGGGGGGAAAGGGGGTTAAAGGTAGGCAGCGCACTTGTGACTAATGGTATTGCAGGTGTCTATGAGGGGCCGTCTTAACATCAGGTGATCCGTCTGCTCGGCTGCCACCTATCACATAAAAAAAATAGTTTCTATCGTTAAATTTAAGGTGATAAATTGTGTCATAAACATTAGTATGAGTAAAACTTAATCCGTTTTGAGTCACGTAACATACGTCTCCTATATTTTATACGATATTGCAACAAATTAAAACAAGATAATCAGATCAAAAGGTGAACTCGAATTGGATTAAAAAACCGTATCAGACAGTACAAATCCTAGTAATTACGGCTTATTCTGCACTAAATTTATTTTTCGTGAGACATGCATGACTTCAATAACTTGTTTGTTCCATTTTTATCAGTGAAATTTAACGTGAACGCAGTTAATTGACAAAAAAACTGATTTTGCGCGCCGATGAACAACTTCGGAGTCAGATAAATTACACTCATATCGATTTATATTATACCTTAATTGCACGCTTTGATCTTTTGGGGTATTTACGTTATCTTCTATAATGCGTTTTCTAATCATTATAATCTATATCGGTCGACGCATATCAAATAAAACATATCGATCATTATCTCAAAACAACTGACGCATTTTGGCTTTTTGTTATACATTTAATTATATAATCTTGATTATTATTAAAGACATTAGAGTTCAAAATAGGTAGATAAGTACACTACCATAAAATGTAAAACTTAATAGATCCGAACTTACATCGACCTTCACCGGGCTGATAATCGAATGAAATATCCTTTATGACAAATTTTATATACTAGAAAATATATTAAAAATAGGTTTGCTAAAAAAATCCTGGACAGACTATTTTTAATTAATTTTTTAAAAATAATATTTAACTAAATTTAATATTTAATAAAATTTTCATTCTTACTTAAAGTATAAAACGTATAGAATGTGCCGCCAATTTTTTTATTATCATTTCAAGTGAAGGTAACTGCCATCGACATACCTGTTTATACCTGACAACCGAGTACTCTGTCCAGGTAAATAATAGACAACCCAATGGCGGCACATTCTATACGTTTTATACTTTAAGTAGGAATGAAAATTTTCTTATTAGGGTGATCGAGATAGTGATTGCCCACTTAAGAAATTGACACTAGTTTTATTTCAATATAATCCTTTTCTTTAACAATAAGAAATCAGAGTGTAATTATTTGACAACGTTAATAGTTTAGCATTGAGATAAGTTAGCAATAATTCAAACATCTGAAGAATATTTTATAATTATAACGTATAACAAAAATATCTCCTAAAAACACAGTGATTGCCCACTTGACACAGTCATTGCCAACCAAATGAGACAGTGATTGCCAACTATACCGCACGTTGTAATTCCATAAAAATACTATTAAATACTTAAAATTTTAGATCTTTCGTAAGTTTTTGTGCGTTTAAGATATATTTCTAAGCTATTGAAATCAGTAACATCATCCAAATAAGATACCATTGACTAAGAAAACCCGTTTAGTTTCAAAATCTAGTAAAATCGTCAAATTGTTCTATCTAGTTTCTCGTTATCTCAGCGAATAAATGGAATGTACCAATTTTACAAAAGGTAAGTAGATACAGTTTTGAGGTTGTCGGAGGCCCAATGGGGGGTGAGGGGGGGGGAGGGGTTAAAAACATTGGCAGCATACTTGTGACTCCACTGGTGTTGAGTATGTGCGTTGGCATTCGCTTACCATCAAGTGATGCGTGTTTTGACTGCACATTATATATAATAAGCAATGCTGCCGCCCATGGTCACCTGCAACACCACTGAAGTCACAAGTGCGCTGCCAACCTTTTATCCCCTTCCCCCCCGGGTGTGGGCCTCCGTTTCCCTCACTCACTCGGCGCAGGGGCTGCTTCACGCTGGTTTTCTGTGAGGCAGTGGTATCACTCCGGTCAAATCGGCCCATTCATGCTGAAGCGTGGCTCTCCCACAGTTGAAATTTGAAAGTTTTTTTCTAATTATTACTAACTGCATCATTTGGTAATTAAATTTTAATATGTGATAGGTGGCTCACAAGCATACGGATCACCTGATGGTAAACGATTGCCACCGCTCATAGACACTCGCAACAACAAGGGGAATCACAAATGCGCTGCCAACATTTTAACTCCTTTTCCCCCTTCATAGAGCCTCCGGTACACTCACGCGTTAGCGCCGCTTGATTTTGGTTTTCTGTGATTATAGAATCACTCCGTTTAAGCCGGCTTATTCATACTGAAACGTGCTCTCCCACGGTAAAATACATAATATAATTACGGTATATATTTGGTTGTTCTTCTACAACCTTTCCTCCAAGATTTTCGGTAGCAGATCAAATTTTCCCCTATTTTTAGGTCAACTTTTTGTAAAAAGCAGTTTTTTCGAAACTCCTTGTACCTAGACCTAGATATAAAGAAAGATACAGGATATAAAGAAAATATTCGGTTCGATTATTATATCCCTCACGTGATTTAGTAAATACCTACCCGGGCAATCACTGTCTCATACCCATGGCAATAACTGAATTCTGGTATGGCAATAACTGAATTTGTCATATTTTAGGTACAGTGATTGCCCACCCTCTTAAAATACTTAATGGAATAAAATTACGCCGCGATAACTGCTTCGAATGAAACATTAAAGCTTTAACTAACACGTCGTTGTGCTTTAACGCTCAAAAAAGAAAATTAAAGTGATACAAACTTCAAAACTACAAAATGTATCCTTAACAAATTCTGTAAGGAATTCGCATTTTTTGAAGTGACGGACACCCGCTGTCCAAAAACTGCCATTACAATATTTTTATTGAAAATTTTGCCAAATGTCTTATTTAGAACTCTAGTTAACAGTATCCTAGTGTTATTTAACGGATTTAATGTAAAACTACACCTTTGAAAATAAGTTAAAATGTATGTTAACCTTAATTCGGGCAATCACTGTACACTGGGCAATCACTATCTCGGTTACCCTATCTTAATGTTGCAAAATTTAGTTAAATATTTTTTTTTAAAAATTAATTAAAAATAGTCTGTCCAGGATTTTTTTAGCAAACCTATTTTTAATATATTTTCTAGTATATAAAATTTGTCATAAAGTATATTTTATTCGATTATCAGATCGGTGAAGGTCGATGTAAGTTCGGATCTTCTACTATAAACAATTGCGAAAGTTCGAGAAGTTAAAAATATTTTACATCCGCGCATGTGATGCTAAATAACTATTACTTAAAAATACTTTTCGTATTTAGTGAAATCAAGGTACATACGTTTATTACCTTTTGCTATAAGTGACCACTTCACGATTTTTGTCTGACGGTGGACTACTTTGGAATTCATATTAGCGCTGCGCGTAGTCCTTAATTAGAAAGGCTTCGCGCATCACTTAGGAAACCCCCTGTTTTAGACGACGGCCTAAACGCTTCCCATATTTGAATTTGCAACGTCATAAAGATTTTATAATGCACTCAACAGGCGTGCGTGGAGTGCGTGGACAGCGGCAAAAGACCAAGGACCTGGTGTGATCTGCATCCACGGCATGGCCAACACCAAGGAGGGCATGTACCTGCACACCTGAAGGACTTCCTCGAGGCCATCGCCGACCAGCTCGAGCACAAGCTCTCGAAATAAGCTTAGATAGACACACTTCCAGCTGTAGTAGGTTAAAGATTAAATTTGCAACGGCTTAAATGAATTATTTCCATTGATTTGTTCACAGATGTGCTCCTGCATACAGTTTTTTTAATTTATTTCTGCTGCAGGTACCTAGTCTCCCTTTATTATTGGATTTTAAGGTGTCATCACAAGTAAGATCTATGGTAAAGGGATCACTGTTACCCGAAGCAGACAAATGGCTGGGCGCACTACCTACTAACTCATCAAAGAGACATTGGGTTTGGGAAGTGGAAATGTCCAGTTTTTCGGATTGGAGGTGGCTTATGGTATGGTGGGCCTCTTGTAACTCGTGCTCCAGGACTGACATACGATTGAGGCCCTGGGTGTACTCCTCACTGCATTCCTTGAACCGGTCGATGATGGATAACAGTCGGTCTCGCTCGTCGACTAACAATGTGTTTTCAGTGTTATTTTCGAATGCTTTCAATAGTTCCGCCTCATTATCATCTCTTTCCCTATCCAAATGTTCATTCAACTTTCTGACTGCCTGCAATTGCTTCAAAGCCTGGTCGAGTTGCTTCGAAACGAGTTCGAGTTTATTCTCTTCCTGGCGAGCACAGGCCATGCTACGTGTGGTCATTCTGTTCATATCTACGTTTTAAGTAAGTAAACAATATCAGAAAGTAGTTTGAACACTGAAAGTAGGTTACGTCAATTCAAGACTAACCTCTTCGCGAAAGTGAATAAGTCACTGTATTAAACACTTCGAGCTATTTCTAGTTATTTAGTCGCAAATAATTGGTAATAGATCAATAATAAAGAGATAATAATGATTCACAAGA
>JABMDO010001273.1:0-16008 GCA_014851415.1 Cnaphalocrocis medinalis
GACTACATTCTACTACCAAATATTGGCCGTGAAATACGTATTTTAGTAGAAATTTTCTAAAATAAGTGGAATTTCGAACTTTTTAAATAAGTTTGCGTACTTTTAAAGAACTGTACATTGAGAACCTATGACTGTATAAATATTCACTGGTCTCGAATTGTAGCAAATTTACTTTTATTTAAGTATGTAAAATAATTATACCGGCCAGAACCTTCCTTCATAAAAAATTTGATCAAAATCTGAAAGAAGTCCGAAAATTTAATATTTTTTCTACATTTTATGAACCTTATCTACATAGTCATAGAGTTCAATTTGGTATCAAAATTTGACGACTACTGGGTCATTTTGACGGTTAATGGGACAAACCTGACGGGTACTGGTACAAATCGCCCTTTTTCATATTTATGGCGTTTTAATATATTTCGTAACTGTTTTGAACTAAAATGTATATTTAAACAAAGTCTCAAATAGATTCTTGACCATTTCACGCAATACAGCTTTCACTATCTTATATACTTTTATCACAGCATCAGTGCAAAGTCAGCCAAGTGCAGAAACTGACGGATACTGGGCCTTCTCCCTTACTTACAACGAAATTCCAACTCAAATGTAACAGAAAACCCGTGCTCTTCTGACATCAGAAAATACCTACTAGATCTAAGTGCGACTTTATTGTGGAGACATCAAGTTCCTGTCTGAGAACTTAGCATTCACGTCACGGCGGCTGGTCTGGGTATCTCGCGACAAGGAACTGACCTGTTGCTTGTGCCCCCGGCGACCCACAAAAGCTGCCACAGTTCAGTGTGCCTATCAGGCCTTTTTAAATAATGAGAAGGTCTGCCTCTTCAAAATGAGAAGGTTTTTTTTTAGAAAAAACATTTTTTTTTAATGTTATAGGTTGCTACCTAGGCGAGCAGGCGGATCACCTGATGGTAAGCAATTGCCGCTGCCCATGGACACTTGCAACACCAGTGAAGCGCGACGCCAACCTTTTATCCCCTTCCCCCCCGAGTGGGCCTCCGGTACCCTCACTCACTCAGCGAAACACAGCACAGGGGCTGCTTCACGCCGGTTTTCTGTGAGGTCGAGCCGGCCCCTTCAGCCTAATCGTGGCTCTCCCACAGAGCCAGAGTTATTAAAAATTATAAAGATAATGATAAAACTTATACACCTAATACCTTATCTTCTATCTATACTTTTTATGAAGATTAACTTCGATAGATAATGACAAGGCTTATAGGGAAACCGAAAACACGAACGCTTTCGCGATGTAATCGACGCCCAGCGCCATCTAATGATTCATATTAGAACTACGGTCCCGAAGCGAAATGAGGGTGGGACACAGTAGTACAAAAATTAAAGAGCGGACCCCGGGTTACAGACCGACAGCTTAGGACGCAGCCGGGACAGAACTATAGACAGAACGTTAAGGTGATCATGATGATGAAGTAGTAGTAGTAGTGTTAATGAGTAAATACTTTTTTCATTCACATTGTTCTATTTAAAAAAATTTACCCGTTCACAAGAATAACCGATAAACTAAAATACAATGCAATATTACTTGCTTGCCAAGTCGTAGCGATTCGATGTGGAAACAAATACGGGTTGCTGTCTCGGCACGTCCATCCCACTTGCCGGGCCTTTGTTGACTCGCCCGACATTAGATGAGTTTGCCGAGAAAATCTATCATTTGACTTTCCGAAATCGTAGCCAGTTCGGACCCTCTGTAGTCTGCCAATTTTGCTAAAAGATATCAAATTGAAATCGTGTCGTAAATCGAATCGGGAAAATCCGTATGGGGCTTTTTGTTTAGCACTTACGTAGTTCAAAAAGCAAGCCTTCATTATTATTTTCTAATTGATTTTAGGCATTTTTGTGTTCTATTTGAGTTAAGGTGTCAACAATAAGAACGGTATCATAATTTAGATTTTTCTTTAACGAGACTTCTACCATTTGAATTTATGCTTTTGTGATGAAAGGACAATCTTTATTTAAAGTCGTAAGACCCAAAAGCCTTTTAAAAGGTATAAAACAATTGATTTTCCATTGTGTCTGCTGTCTGGGCCTTACGACGTTATAGAAAAATGTCGTACCTAGTTTACCAATTTTTTTTCTGCTGTACCTATATTCGGTACCTATATGAAACGAAGAACATAGGTAGGTAGGTAGGCTCTTAGCACAACAAAATAAGTTATTTATGTTTTTCGTTCCGATTATTTTCCACAAAATGAGACCTGTCAATCTAATCACGACTATTCAGATTCTAGCGACCCTCGTTGGAGAATTTCGATTACATTTGGTAGGTAAGTTACGTATACGTTTACAATTTTTTTTCTCTGTAATATAATTTCGGTGAGACACAACCGAAGAAGTATCAGAGGGCCTAAAATATGATCGAATGGAGTTTTTTCCCTTTCCCTTTCATAAGGGCTGTGTTTTTTTTTTTATGTGATAGGTAGCAAACGAGCATTTCCGCCGCCCATGGATACTTGCAACACCAGTGGAGTTACACGTGCGCTGTCAACCTTTAATCCCCTTCCCCTCCCCGGGTGGGCCTCCGGTACCCTCACTCACTCGGCGAAACACAGCACAGGGGCTGCTTCACGCCGGTTTTCTGTGAGGCAGTGGTATCACTTGTGTGCCACCTTCGTTATATTATCTCACCAGAGATGTAGAACCAACTGCTTAAAGCACTTTCAGTAGCAGGGTATACAGGACTGCCAACTTTCAGACTTTGGGGTGCACTGAGAATCTTAACAAAAACACTCATGTAGGTATAAATTTTTCCATCAATCCAGAGTGGTCACACCCGGGACCACCATCGCTTAAAAGTACAAACCGGGTGTGTAATGTTTGATATAAGTTTAAAAAAACTAACATTCAAGCGATATAATTTCATTTCGCATAATCTTAAATGGTATAACCACTCATTTAGTATAATAAATGTTTAGTATAAATTTAGATGGTATATTTTCATTTCATATAACCATCAATAACTCTAACGTTCATATTATCTATTATTCAAATGTTATAATTATCATTTAACATAAAATCGAATAATATACATCTCATATCGTATAACTGTAATGAAACAAACATTGCGACATGCAAGTAGGCATGCAACATGCAAGCAAGCATGCAACATGCAAGCAGGCATGCAGCATGCAAGCAGGCATGCAGCATGCAAGCAGGCAAGCAACATGCATATACAAACATGCAGCATGCTGCAGGCATGCAGGCAGACATGCAGCATGCAGGCAGGCATGCAGCATTCATTCGTTTTGCGTGTGCTTCGGCGCTGCGGGAAGCCAGCCCCTCCACCCTAGCGTAATGAGGTTCAGGCAGGGTGTGTAATGTTTGATATAAGTTTAAAAAAACTAACATTCAACCGATATAATTTCATTTCGTATAATCTTATATGGTATAACCACTCATTCAGTATAATAAACGTTTAGTATAAATTTAGATGGTATATTTTCATTTCATATAACCATTAAGAAGTCTAACGTTCATTTTATCTATTATTCAAATACTATAATTATCATTTAACATAAAATCTAATAATATTCATCTCATATCGTATAACTGTAATGAAGCAAAGAATGCAGCATGCAAGCAAGCATGCAGCATGCAAGCAGGCATGCAGCATGCAAGCAGCATGCATATACAAACATGCAGCATGCAACAAGCATGCAGGCAGGCATGCAGCATGCATTCGTTTTGAGTGTGCTTCGGCGCTGCGGGAAATCAGCCCCTCCACCCTAGCGTAATGAGCTTCAGGCACCCACGCTCTTATTACAGCGGGTGGGGGCTGCCTCCCTTCGCGCCTCCGCCTTATTAAATTACACTCTAGGGGTAGGGCAGACAAGTACCACGTGAAGGTCGAGGTAGGCTGAGTCGAGTTCGCCCTAATGTTTGTAAACATGATTAGAATACTTTACAACATTTAAGCACTATACGAAATGATTTTTATATTATTTAAGCACTATATAAAATGATTTTATACCAAAAGAGTGGTATATAAAGTGTTATTATGGCACCTGTAACATTATATCAAACAATAATTATACGAAATGAAATTAGACAAACCGAATTTAGTTCAAGTAAAATTCTATCAAATGAGCGTTATATCGAAGAAAATTAGTTCATTTGAGTTTCGGTCAAATGGAGCGCACCCGTACAAACCACTAGTCACTGCGATACAAAGACAGCTATTTCCAATACTTACTTACATAATATAGAGATACTGTTTAATTAACGCTGTATATTAATACAAGACTCCGTCGGTAGTGAGGACCCATTCAAAGTTTGCGACTCCATTATGACCCGTTGAATTCTATAGTCGTTCAATTAGTGGAGCTCGCCTTTATTTACCTTCAATTAAGTCAGATAAAACCCTATCGGTTCGGCTCAGACGCCGATATGGTGACAATCCTCTTTAAGTCCAGATACGTAGGTATTTCTTCTTAACAGTGAACTTTTACTTAACAGAATTATGTCTTTTTTATCAACATCTTTTTAAAAATTGCTAATCAGTTGACTGATTTGTAAAAATAATACAATATGTACTTACGTAACATTTGTTTTGATCATTTGAGGACCATCACAACCTATTTATTTATAATAATTATTTCGTTTAAAAAAATTTTTTTTTTATTAAAAGTTATTTTGTGTCAAACCGATTTTTTTGTAACCGGAGTGGCAGACGTCCACTAGTGCTAAATAAGCTATGATTCGTAAAAACTGCGAAGTGTAACATTTCCCTTAATTTGTTTTATAATTCAAAGAAAGTATATAAGTAGTAGGTAAATAAATTTAATAACATGTTAAAGTACATATGATATAGATTTTCTTTTAATTGTTGTACTTTTAGTTGCCAATTTAAATCATAATTAGGCAATCGTGCAATTAATCATACATTATACCTATCAAATCAACATCAAACATCGCTGAAATTATGTGATTACGTCATACGGCAACTGAAACTAGTTAGAGAACCTGTTGATACGTCTGAATGCTATTAGCTGATGAAGAGATTCCGTCTGACTACAAACATACAGTTGGTATGTTGCTTGGAAGTAATAACTATAAGTAGTACGAGTTTGTCCCACTCCGCGCGTCTAAAGTTCTCAATCCGCCTCATGGCTTATTATGTCTAAAAAGAATTCGAATATAATTATTATAGGTTACCTAATTTTCGTAAATTTTAGGCCAACTATGTAAAAAAATCATAGGAAGATAAGATAAAAACTAATAAAGAACTTTTAAGTACAAAATGAATAATAGGCAGGTATATTTTTGGTAATAAAACGGTTAATCGCCCAATTTCACATCAACACTTGATGCTAAGCGATTGCCACTGCCGCATAGAAACCTGCAACACCGGTAGAGTCCACAAGTGCGCTGCCAACCTTTAACCCCCTTTCTCCCAATTGGGCCTCCGGTACCCTCACTCACTCGACGAAATAGCACAGGCACTGCTTCTTCTCATGCCGAGGTGTGGCTCTCCCACGGTAATTTATTTTCTTACGGCCCCGATAATTTAATTATTAGTTACTAAAATTAAATTGTACCTAAAAGCGCAATAGGTCCCAAATGCTTATCATCACTTAATCTCCAAGGAAATCCCTTCACAATCACAATAGGGTTGCCATTTCGTCACTGACCCTTGGATTTTTGTATATCGAGGTTTATCCCGGGCTCCGGAGCGTGAAATAAAGTAAAGTCGTACGTGGCGATCGATCCTACGGAAATAGCGCGAACCGAGGTTTCTCGGAAACCATTCTTTCGCACGCTGACTACAGCGCTAGTGTGCCTATCTGGGAGAGGTAAAGGCTTGTCCATATTAAGTTAATTCGTTGTTGGCACATCATGGCGGCCACCTTTAAGTGGTTGGAAAGATAAAAAAGAGCCTAGATTTAAGATTATTTGTGTAAGTGACTGGCCAGATGGAGCGTTTGGTTGTGACCCTACCTCATAGGCCAAAGGTCGTGGGTTCGATCCCCAATTTGGACTAACATTCGTGTGATGAACATTTGTGTTTGTTCAGTGTTTGGATGTATTTATTATATGTATTTAAGTATGAAACATAATAATGTCATAATAACCTGTGAGAGGTACGACATTCAGAAATATAGTGTTATCGCATTCTAATATATTACACTTAAAAATTTACTTTTAAGTGCAATATTTACTTAAGAATAAATTGCAAAGAATTGCTATACCAAAAATAAAAATTATTCTAATATATTGTATAAAAAATCAATTGAAGCGTACTCTACATTTATATTGTGTATTTTGTTACTACAAAAACCTGTCAGGCGGTATACCTGAGCATTACCCAGTTTCAACCAGAAGCAAGAAAATATCTTAGGAACCTTACAAGCTTCAGAAACTTTTATTCTGGGCCACCAGACCAGGTCACCAGATCCAGTCATAGTAAATATAAAAAATTACAATCCAACGAGAACTCCGCAGTGTTTAATGGCAATAGTGGTCTTGTAAATTACAAAGTAAGTTAATTAAATTGAACTTTCTAAGTGATAATTAAAGTCTATCTGCATATCTACTAGGTACAGTCACCAGCAACAAAATGTATACCTCTGTTTTGTGTGCAATAAAAAGCATATTCATTCATTCACCCCGAGCCTTATGTCTGGAGCAGGACTATAAGGTTCATATTTGAATGAAGTTGTATACTTATTATTGCACGTGACTGGTACATAGTAGTAAATGTGGATACACCCTATCTGATTCGAGTCTTCTGACTTTCCAATGCCGAGTTATTGAATGTGAAAGTGTGATATTGCTGGAACGACGGCTCCTCGATAACGGCCGAGAATAAAATTATTATTACCTATTATTAACCACTTTTCGCCTTCTTCATTTATGCGGAAAATCTGGGTGATTTATTCTGATAAAAGGATACGTTCTTTACCTTGAATACGTAACTTAGGAAGTTGTCGTTATTTCATGACATTCTTTCCCTTAGATCGATGGCTATGAATTAATGAATGAATGATGAAGTTATAAATGAAAGATCATCATCATCAGCAACCCACGCTTGTCCACTGCTGGACATAGGTCACCCCCAATCAATGCACGCCACCGCTCCCGATTTTCGGCCACTCTCATCCAGCTCACTCCAGCCAGCCTACGAATATTCATGTTTCTTTCATGTTTTTTTATGATTTAGGAGACGAACAGACGGATCACCGGATGGTAAGTGATCACCGCCGTCCATAGACGGGAGTCCATTCCATGTCCAGTCCATCAGTCCATGCAAAAGTTAGCTATGTACTCATACATAGTACTAACTGTTTTCACATAATATGTAACTGAAATCGTGTCCCATACACGCACGGTACATTCCGTCGCTTGCCACCAGTTGCAATTGAGTTAAAGCGAATTAGACTTAAGTGTCGAGCTCCAGTGCCTAATACTGTACATTGGTTACGCAACGGAGAGCTGTGAGGTTTGCCAATCGATATCGGTAATCGCGCGCGTGCATTTCGGTAATTAACAGCTTCAATGCTAGGGCTATTTAATTAGTAATGTTGACACTAACTCTGTGTCTTTGAACATTAGTAAATTATACTCAAAAACTGATTTTGATTCGGGAGTCGAGCATTTAACAATTAACTGCGACGCACGCTCACAATAAATAATAAAATAATAAATAAAATATTTATTGCAAATAACTTAAAGCCTAGCACAAACTTATGATCAATAAATAGTTTTACAATTAGTGCTTATATTATTAACATTTTACCTGAACTAGGATGCCCTGTATTTCAGGCTAAGCAAGGGTCTTGGAGTAATTTACTGCTATAAACAATAATATTACTATTAAACAATTACAAAGACACACATACATAATTTTTTCTATACATTATAATAAGAGTTAGTTATTTAAGGACAATGAGTAAGTTCTCTGTATCATCATAGGACAACTTCAGAAGCGCTTCCTGAAGTTGTTTTTTAGCGCAGGTATAGGTTAGTGGGTAAATAGTCACTATGGCGTTAAGTCGATTATATAGAAGAGGTCCTAAAAATACATAAAAACGGGAAGAGAACGCGTGCTTCATTAAACAGTTATGGGAGCAAATTCTATCTTTCCGCCTTTTGTTAGTAGGTTCAGTGTAATATGGAAGCGAGGAGTGTTGTTTAAGGACAGTGCTCATTATGAATAATTGTCGTACAGTTAGGACCTTACAATTTTTATACAAAAGTGCCGTAGGAAACAGGAAGGGGCGGTTGGTGGCGACTTTAAGCACCGCTCTTTGGGCTCTTTCAATAGTAATTAAAGTTGATTTACCTATGCCTCCCCATGTTGTAATACAATATGTTATTATTGATTGACCTAGGCTAAAATATACCTGTTTAATAGTATTAAAATCTGTAATAGTGCGTAATTTCTTAAAGACAAATATTAACTTACGTAGCCTCCCGCTTAATGTTTCAATGTGATACCTAAACGACAGCGTTTGGTCTATTACAATACCTAAATATTTTATTTTGTTAGTGCATACAATTTTTGCGCATTGGCAAAGGTCAGACGTGGGGAATGTGCAAGCGTGAGCAAAAAGGTGCGAGTCAGGTGCTGATCTATGTTGACGCATTGAAAACTTTATGTACATGGTTTTTTCAGCATTTAGAGTTAGTAAATTTTGCTGAAGCCAGTTATTTACAACATTAAAACCTTGTTGTGCAAGCTGATAAACCTCCTGATCAGAGCTCGCAGAGAATAACAGTGCAGTGTCGTCAGCATAAGATATGATTTTGCCACCATTTAATTTTAGATTACAAAGATCATTAATATAAACTAAAAATAAGGTAGGACCTAAAATACTTCCCTGGGGTAATCCGAAGGACGTATTTTTCATATCAGAACTGATAATGTTATCTATTTTCACACATTGGGAACGCTCGTCTAAATAATTTGCAAATAACTTAAGTTGGTTTCCCCTGATACCCAAGGATTCGAGCTTCTGTAATAGGAGAGGGACAGAAACAGTATCAAATGCTTTGGCAAGGTCGAGAAAGATTCCTATTGTCTGATGACCCTTGTCGAGTTCCTGGACTAGATAATCAGTAAGCTGATGTACGGCATCAGCAGTCGATAGTTTGGGTCTAAATCCAAATTGCGTTGCGGAGAGCAGGGATTGCTTCTCCAGATATTTCATTAGTCTGGTATTTATGATTTTTTCTAATATTTTAGATATTGCTGGCAATATAGAGATGGGCCGGTAATTAGTTATGTCCTTTTTGTTACCTGATTTATGTACAGGAACAACCACAGCTTTTTTCAGACATTTAGGAAAAGTTCCCTCAGCCAAACATTTACGAAAAATAAAGGTGAGCGGAGTGATTAGTATGTGTTTAAATTGTTTTAGTATATTAGCGGGAATATTGTCCCAACCAACCGCACAGTCATCCTTAAGGCCCATTATGATGCTCGCCACTTCCGTTTCGTCGGTATCTAACAAGACAAATGATTTTGGGGAACTGTTGCTGATTGATGCAGATTGTGTCGCTAATAACTGATTCTGTATTTTAACAGCTAATTTTTTTCCGATGTTGACAAAATAATCATTTGCGATGTTTGCCGAGTCCAACTGGGAGGAGTGACCTTGTAATAGACTTGAACAAGTTTCATGCGGTTTCGCTAAATGAGTAAAATTCTTAATAACCTTCCATACGTTTTTAGGATTTTTTCCCGCCTTTTCTAGCTCATTTTTCTCGTAGCTACATTTGACCTTTTTTAATATGTCATTACAAAAATTTCGGTAGCGCTTATACGATGTCTGTAAAACCAAATTTCCTGGATTTAATTTTGCCTTCATGTGAAGATTATCCCGGTGTCTCATACACCGAATAAGACCCGGTGTAATCCATGGCTTAATATTATAGTTTTTATTACTCCGCCGTTTCTGTGTCGTATTTTTCGCAATGACTTGTTGGACATTACTCACTAAGTACGACATGCAGGTGTCAGCGTCATCAAAATTATAAAGCGGGTTAAAGTCTATTTTGCATAAATCGTGTTCAAGTCCAATCACATTTGTTTTTGTTATTATTTTCATGCACGTACGTTTAGGTAGTTTGCGATTTAGGGTTAGTAGGACAGCATTGTGATCAGTTATTGACGAGTTGATGACAAGTGTCCTTGATGGAAACCTAGATTTAAGCATCACATGGTCTAAACAAGAGCCGCTTTGGTGCGTGGGAAGCGTGTGCGCCGGGAGCAAGCTATTGAAGGCGCATAAGTTTAAATATTCCTGCGCAGCTGCATCATTGTTTCCTGGCTGAATGTTAATGTTTATGTCTCCAATTAAAATTACATTTTTATATGACGATAATTGTTGGAGTGTGGTGTTTAGGGTTTCAATGAAACTGTTAGAATTTTTAAAAGAGGGGGGTCTGTACACCGCTAATATTGCAATATCTGACCCAATTTTGATTAAGAGCCGGTTACAGTCTAATATGTTAGGTGACTCTACGACGACGTTTAGGTTGCTTTTAGCATATACTACTACTCCGTCGTTCTGGTTATAGTTCTCTACACTGCTATGCAGGCTGTAGCCTGGTAGTAATGGCAAGTTACTATATTTACCTAACCAACATTCAGTGAAAACAATGACGTCACAGTCAATATTTAATCTTTGCTGGAAAACTAAGTAGTTGTCGAAATTCTTAAAAATACTTCGTATATTTTGTGTAACGATTGTTAATGGAGTGCTTATGGAGGAAACATAGAATTTGCACCTTTCTACCTCACACGCCATTGAATCTGATACAGAGAAATTATCAAGGTCAGAAATTACAGCGTTAGTCATAATATTTACAAGTAAAAATAAAAAGTAAACAACAAGAACTAAATACGTGAATAAGTGGCGCTCTTAGGCGCCTTCATAGTCGATTGTATTGATATACCGTTTTTCGGCTATTATTTTGGCGGGGCACTCTTCATCACCGGTTTTGTGGTTACAGGGCTTCTTAAAACGCATACATGTAGCGCATTTGGGTGGTTCGGCCTTCCTCATGCAGTCTTTAACAACGTGGCCTAATTCACCGCAGTGTCCACAGGTGCTGGACTCCTCTCGGCAGGTCTTAGCCGCGTGACCATACTGTTGGCACTTGTAGCACCTGGTCACGAGCGTGAAGTCTCTCACCGGGCATGAGGACCAATTCACGAAAACTCTGTTCTTGGTGATGAGGGCCTTACGTATCTGGGCTGGAACTTCCAAAATATAATTACAAGTCTCGCTCTCCTTTTTACCAGATTTGTGGCTCAAAGAAACAGTGGACATGAATGACTCGAGTGTCGCCTCTTGATTTCCAGCCAAGTTTTGCTGGAATATACAGTTCAGCACCTCGGCCTCTTGCATAGCCGAGGGTACTCCGACGACTACTATTCTTGGCCTTCGCTTCTGCGGTTCATTCACAGTAAGGCCAGATGTGGTAAGTTGCGATGAGCGCTTCAGCTTTTCAATGTCGTCTTTAGTCTCGGTACTAATGATGACACCACCATTCTTAGTTTTGCGCAAACCCCTCACGTGCAGCTTCATTTCTTCAGGTCTTATCAATTTTTGAACTAGGTTTTTGGTTTCCTCGCTCGATTTCAGCTTGTCGGAAGGGTAAATAGCTACCGAACTAACCTTATTTGGTTGGACAAACCTATTTTGGCTCTTTTTTACCATGTCTGCAAATGAGGTTGCACCATTGGTTGGTAGTGCGGATACTTCAATGGTTTTCTGAAGGTCATGAATGCGTTGCGAGAGGTCAACTTTGTCTTTGAGGGCTTGTAGGGTCATATGGGTCTGGATGGCTTTTTGTTTAAGAGACTGGTAGTGGACTGCTATCTGTGAGGTTCCATGGCTCACTTTCCTGCAGAGATTGCTTATACGCACCTTTTGGTCACTGTTTAGCTTGCCCTCCATAGAAACTGCACATACCTCCTTCAGGCAGGACTCGATGTAAGACATCCAGTTCTGGAGGTCAGAGGTGGTTATAGTTTCCGGGGGGGCATCCTCTTGTTGTGTGGGCACGGGCTCTGCTGACGTCCGGGGCGAGGGGGTCGGTGGAGGGCTGCGGCGCGTGAGTCCGCTCCGATTAAACGGACTACCTTCCATTTTAACACTGTTTATTAAAGTTAAAAACTTCACTGTATTACATGACAACAATATACTAATTGACACACTTATTAGGTACTCTTCCGCGTATGACTAGGTCGCTGTGTTGCAAATTATTGTTTATTTTATAACATTAACATGGTCACACGTCCGAGCGCATTCCAATATCATCAACTAGCTCATTTAGCTGAAAACTGTAAAAAAAATCGAACGATATTATATTAGAATAGGGATGTTTTCTAGATCTCAGCGCCATCGCCATCTATTGTTAAAGATGAGAACTAACTTACTAAAATACCAAAACCTAAACCTAAACTAAACTAAAAGACCTGTCAAGGTCACTAAAATAAAAAAAATGTCCCCAAAACAAAGCGAGGCCGGGTCACTAGTTTTAAAATAAAAAAGAAAAATAATAATGATGGTTTGAATAAACTACCTACCTACGAGTAAGTGGAATTTCTAACTTAATAAGTAAGCTAGTACGATTAAAGTATGTAAGTAAAGGTAATTCAACGATCAATGATCTCAAGCAGAAAAGCGATGACAAATATATAGAATATAGCACCAGATAGCATTACAGAAAAAAAATTGGTCTAGCTCACTATGCAGCCACCATTTACATGTAAATTTGCTCATATATTACACAACAGCACTCAATGCCAGTACAATAGTCAGACTGCCGCAATATAAAAAAAAAAAGATTTCTAGAATCCAAACCCTAACACTGAAGACTATCAAATTCAATAACTACGCCGAAAGCGTCTCGTTGAGAATTATATTGCGCGCAAATTCGATTTTATTTCGTATATGTAGAATCCCGAATCCAGCGTCGAGCAAAAGTAGGTAGGTACGAGTATGTTTCGAATTTTTCAAACATCAGTAGCTCGGGCTTGTGATCGCCAATCCGCATATTTTTTTTTTTATTAGACTAATAGGCCAACGCTTGAACACAATCGCACCTCACATCGCACATCATAGTAGCGTTGATTTGATATCTATGATGGAGGCCTTTACCCTGCAGTTGGCTGTCAATATTTTTTTACCTAGTATTTAGCTGAGAAAATAACAAAACAACACATGAGAATATGAGGCGAAGGAGTAGTTTTGAGAGAGCGGAAGACTTTTTTATTGTAGTTCGAACTCCGCCGAAATCACGTCGCGCTCAGCGGATAACTTTTTCATCGGGAACTTTGTTATTTTCGCCCTAAAGCGTTGTTTATCACGTATTGCCCTTTCGTCGCGTTTGAAGGCAAAGCGGAGCCGGGGTTGCCTCATGTTACATTTTTTGTAGCTCTCCCTGAGGCGAGGCGAGCATCGATCGAGTTTACGAAGTGCATTGTGAACGTTTGCCAATAAAACATAGCCGGCTTTTGGTTTATGTGGAAAATTAATGTCTTATCTATACGATTTATAAAGTGATAACTTCTACAGACAACGACAAGGCTTATAGGTAACCGAAAACACGAAACGCTTGCGCGATGTAATTGAGGCACAGCGCCATCTATTGGTTCATTTCTGAATTAAGTTCCCGAAGCGAACTGAAATAAGGTTTTTTTGTTTAAATGTAGGTAAGTAATGTAGGTTAAAGGTAGTTTCATTGTAATTAAAGTGAACCGAAGGTAGGTAGTAGGTTCCGAAGCGACAGCTTTGGACGCAAGCGGGAATTACACGCAAAGATATAAGAGAGGGAGAGTAAGTTTGTTGTGGCTTACACTTTTCACTGTAGCGGTGCTCGTCGAAAATATCTAGCCGCTATGCTACACTAGGGCAGTGGTCATCTTTGTTAACTAGACAATGGTAGTTTTGCGGCTTCCGTTCCTTAGCAACTTGTGTCCAAGGCCGTCACAATATGAAGCCAGCGGTCAATCGCTGGCGACCGCTCCATTTTACTTGACTGTACGAAATTACTCCCAAACTTTCCAATGACTTGGAACCGAATTCGTTTGTTTGCGCTGCGCCTATTAGAGAACTTTTACGACAAAAGATAAAGTTAAACACAAGAATTTGTGATATTGTCTAATCAATAAGCTTTAAATGAAAGTTAGGTTCTGGTATGTGGGAGTAAAAATAGGCTATTAATTTTAGACTCTACGTCTTATTTCACGGCTTCCCACTCTAGTCAAGATAAATATTAAAAAGGCTTCTTCGATACGCATATGGCATATTTAGAATATTTCGTTGTTTTTCTCTTTAAATGAATTCATTTATCACCTTTTAATAATAGTAATCTCCGGGTCCTGGTTTCGTTTCCCGGGTCGGGCAAAATAATGCTTCGAATTTTTCGAATATTTTGTCCTATTATGCGTTTGTGACCACCAGAAACATTTAAGCCAGCGTAATGAGTTAGTCTAATCCCATCGTGTAGCGAATGACTGGTTTTCTACCACGAAGGTACATGTGCCCTAGTAGGACAATAAATAGGCTGGCACTAGTACACAAGTTAGAGGTCAACGAGACAGATAATAGATTCAGATGCAGTGGAGCCCGTGATGCCGTGATCGGCCGAGGCTTCCTCCGGCCGGGTGCGCGCCAATCTGTCCCCGAGATCGCCCCGGCTCACTCAGCCGGCATATTACACCCGATTAGAGAGTAGCCTTAAAGAATGCGAAGAGTAGAAATATTTTATATCAAACTAGCGGCCGCCCGCAACTTCGTAAGCGTGGAGTTAGTTATCGTCATATTTTGGACAGTCCACCCAATATTTTTTGTAAATTGTAGCCTATGTGTTATTCTGATGTGTTTTTAAGCTATATTATTTTAAAGTTTCATCAAATAAAACCCATTTTGTAGTTTCTGCGTGCGAAAGACGAGCAAACATCCATCCATACTTACAAATTTTCATGTCTATATTATTAAGTGTGATAGCACAAACACAAATGGTATTATTTTATATCCTATCATCTTTATTTTATATATTTTGTGTTTTTTAAGTTTATTATTTTTGTATTTGGTTTTACTTTAGAGAAAAAAATGCCGAATTCAATTCTTTACATTTGCATGCAAGCCCAAATAGCAATTTTCAAAGCTCTAGCTTTAAAAATTACGAATTTCCATACGACGTTTTAACCCCTTTTCACCCCTTTGTAAGCTGAAGAAAAAAAATGCTGAAATTACTTCATTTAATTTGTATGGAAAACCCAAATACCAATTTCAAGACCCTAGCTTTAAAAATAATAAATCTCCCTACATTGTTTTAAACCCCCATTTCACCCCTTTATGGCTTGAATTTAAAAAAAACTAAACAGGTCAATTTTTATTTTGATAAACAACCATAATCCAAATTTTCAAATCTCTAACATCAAAATTGAAAGACTTTCATACTAACGTAAACCCCCCCTTTCACCCTTTAGGGGTGAATTTCGCAAAACCCCTTCTTAGTGCGCGCCTACATAGTAAGAACTACCTATGTTTCAAATTTCATGATTTTAGGTCCAGTAGTTTTGGCTGTGCGTTGATAGATCAGTCAGTCAGTCATCAGTCAGTCAGTCAGTCAGTCAGTCAGTCAGTCAGTCAGTCAGTCAGTCACAGGCCGAGGCGTTACCTCTTTATTAATAGTATAGATAACTTGTGTACCGTGTTGCTGATGTTGTTTCAATAAACTTTATTATTATTGTATCTCTCCTACGGGAAATCACGGCACGGAGGCCGGTCCTTTTGGAAAGCAGCATGGGGATACAGATCCAACCGTAGAGGCCCCTTTGAGACACAATAATGAAAATGGGGATGTGTACACCTAGCGGCTACTGACTCTGTTTGTACTATTGAAGAGATACAACCAAAGTCAGCACCCGCCAGATCAAGGACTATTGTAAATAAGAAAGGAACTATGCCGGTCTATGGGTAGGATCTTGCTGGACTGGTTGCCGGGATATTG
>JABMDO010001274.1:0-16113 GCA_014851415.1 Cnaphalocrocis medinalis
TTAATGTCACCTAAAGAGTAATGTCAGCATTGTCATTTTAATTTTTCACTATGAGAATAATAAGATTTATTTTATAATTTGCAACCAAGAAACTAACATCCGGGAGTAAAAGCATTAAATGTATATCTTTGGTTTTACAGGTATGTTAAGGGATTTATTTTGTTTTATGTAAGTTTTTGGTTACGGAGTATTAAGTTTTTGTTCGAACCATTTGGTAAATCAATAAATCTTTGGTTTTACAGAAGAAACGCAATGCTTTTATTTTGTAGTGGAGAATACAATGTACATTATATATATATAAAATAAACATGGTTCGCTGGAATACTTTCGGATAACGCTTGTTACAGATGACGCATTGAGGGTCACTTTTTACAAAACGTGATTTGATTCCGTTATAGCACGGCGGTTGGTGGATAGCATGATAGCACAAGAGAATTTGATTTGAAATATAATAAATAAACCTGAATAGGGATGTCCCATAGTAGTAGAGTCCTATTCATAGTATGTCCAATGCTAGTGAAGGCCCGTTGCCTTCCATTTTACTCGTAAGAATTGCTTAAGAATGGTCATTTAGCCTACAGGAAAATGATATAGTAATTCAACGTATAAAGGTAACTTTAGAAGATAGCGAATATCCCGAAATAAAGAAACCTTCATGATATCGTATTTTTTTTCAGTATTCAATAAAGAAATACATTAGGCAAGACTTCCGGTTTCCAAAAAAAAAAAAAAAAAATAGGGCCACGTTTCATTATGTTAGTTGGAATAGTCGTATAGCAAGGAACCAAGTGGAGAAAGTGGACCTTAGGAAGGGTCCCTCAATTCTATATCTAACCAAAGTAGAGATGCCATTCAATACAGTTCATATTGAACATATAGGTAGGACAGTTTGTTAAAAGTTCAAACGGGAATTCATATTTATTAGTTATTGTGGGTAGCTATAAATTTTGCTTACTTAAAAAAAAAAATCCAAACCTATGAATACTTGCATTAGTAGACGTATCTATACTAATATGATAAAGCTGAAGAATCTTTTTGTTTGTTTGAACGCTCTAATCTCGGCAACTACTGGTCCTAAAATTTTATGAAATTGTTTCGTGTTATGATAGATTTGAAACCGAAAATAACTCTGTGCTGGTTAAAACTTTAAAATATTTTGTGGTTGGTGTACCTTTCTGTATTTCGATAGCTCATCAAATTTAAAGTAACATTTATTAAGAAAGTAGATGTCTAATGCAACATTTCACATAATATTCTAGACCTCAGAAGCATATGGGCGGATGTGCAGATCGGGCAAAATGTTTTTATTGGATAACGAAGATAAGCGTTTCTTTCTCTTTCTATATCACTTTGAGATGTATTTCTATCCCTTTTCTGGGCTGAGATAATTTAGTGCATAATGTCGGTTCTGACAGCTTTTCTAAAATCATTAGAACCTTAAGGTCTAATTTACACTTCCATCTCTTTGCGTCTACATTGCCTCTACTTTCTCAAGGCGGATTCAAAATTTGGCCCTTATGCTTAAAAAAAATATTTACACTAAGGATACGTAAAAGGAGTCACGCCTTTATGGTTCAAACAGTGTTTTAAAATATTCGTCATAAGTAAACTTTCGACATTATGCCTCTAAGATTCCTTTGAGTAATGTTAATCGGATCCAGATATACGACTTTATGCCTTTTGTTTTAGTAACTTTGTAAATGGATTGGTGGGCTAATTTAGAAATAAGTCGTTATGGATGTGAACTATTCGAAATATGGCGCCAAAAATGAGCGACATCGGGCATTATCCCTTGATCACGGCGTGTCCAATGACTGACACTGAATCAGTTTAAGTGTAATAAGATACATTGTGATTGGTCATTACGCGATCTTATGTCTGGCTTTTTGTCACTTTGGTATTTGCACGCATTGTTTGTTTACATTTCAGCATTTTTGTTTTACCTTCCTGATTTTTTTTTATGATAGAGGTGGCAATCGATCAAGTGGGTCACCTGCTGGTCAGTAATCACCGTTGCCCCTGAACATCTGCGAGATCAGAGAGGTCGCTACGACGTTGCCGGCCTTTTAAGAAAGAGCAAGCTCTTCTCTTTAAGGTCCTTAAGTCATAACCGTCAGGAAATACTGCCGCAGCTAAACTATTCATCAAAACTGAGGTTCGCGGAAGAAAATTCCTCGAAAAACACACAGTGCTTCCATCAAGATGATGAAGATGGAATGACGGCCGCTGCAACACAGCCGCCGTTCGATGTAATTAAGGATTCAACCGCAGAAAGTAGATTGAACAATTCCTCGGAGCACTTCCGTGATAAATGCGATAAAGAAAACATAGGGAAGCTATATCCCGCCGCAAAGCCAGAGGATCAAGCCGACTGAAGAGAGTTAGGTCAGCGACAATTCGAGCAGCCCTACGTTGTATGCGATCAAATGGAAGAAGTTGGTACTGAGGTGCTCCAGCCCAGAGATGGGAGCAGTATTCCATATGGTGCCGAACTTGTGCCTTAAAAAGTTGAAGTCGATGAGCCGGCGTGAAAAACTCAGCGGCTCTATTAAGAACACCTAGTTATTTAAAGCTATTTTAGCTTTATCCTCCAGATGACCACCAAATGTGACATCGCTCGAAATGTTAATGCCAAGAATCCCTATAGAGGCTTAAAGGAAATGCCTTATAAAGTTATTGCCACTTTGAAGGGACGTCTTTTAGCAATTAATGTACACACTTGTGTTTTTGAGGGGTTAAAACTGACTAAGTTAAGTCGCCCCCGGTTTGAAACAAGATTTAATATGTCTTCGACTTCAAACACAAGTGACTTCCGGTACTCAATGACGTTTTCCAGAGAAATATTTGCACGTCCGGCATATATACCGGATATATAGTTCATTCTAAGTGCTATCATTCGCATATAATGAATATTGTTCTGTGACAACATATCATTAATATGCAGAAGGAACAGCGTTGGAATAGCAGACAGCCCTGGGGGACACCAGCGTTTACGAGCTTCATTACATATTCTGAACAAGAACCGTCGACAACGACCTTAACCAGTAAAAAAACTGGCGACCCACGTGCATAATTTCCCTGGAAGACCGTATGAGGGAAGTTTAGAGAGCAGAGCCTTGTACCATACCCAATCAAAAACTTTCGTTATGTCCCAACTGACACCCAGAGCCTCACCCTTACTCTGTAGCGCCTGCGCCCACCGGTGAGTTAGAAGTACCAGGAGGTCCCCAGCAGAACGACCACTGTGGAAGCCGTAGGTACTGACGGTCGCTTATTAGGCGGTTCTTCTCTAGGTATTTCAGGAGCTGGCGGTTCGTTATGGACTCCATTACTTTAGAGAAGATTGAGGTATTGGATATAGGTCTATAATTGGACGGGTCTGAGCGATCGCCCTTTTTAGTATGGGGTGGACAAGAGCTGACTTCCAGTTACTCGGTACTACGCCAATGAATTATGAGAGCCAGAAAAGATACGTTAAAACCGGAGCCAACTCCGGAGCACAGAACCTCAGTACAAATGGAGGGATACCATCCGGCCCACTCGACTTATGGATGTCAAGAGAAAAGAGAGCCTTACGTACAAAATCTTTTCGACGTTCGGCATTGAGCTCGTACAGGACGGTACAGTAGGTGGTTAGTTCCCAGAATCATCCAAAGTCGAGTTTGATGCACAAAAAGTGCCAAAAGTTCGGCTTTCCTCTTTTGCAGTGTGGGCAAGAATATCGTCTGGCTTATGTAGTGGAGGGAATGACGACTGACTAAAGTTCCCGAGGATGGCCTTGGCAATTAAAAGCGCGGGTGCCCGATGGAGGGCGCGTTACCAATGAACGATGATTTTGCTCTGGTGATATTTTTCTTATAAAAACTAGCAGCAAAGTTGTACCTTTTCTTGGGACGCTAGTATTTAATACTGCAGAGCTTGAATAATTAATTCCATTTCCTGCAGTATAACATCGGCTACAGACTCTGCCAAGGCATCGGGATCCTCCACCGTAAAGCAAACCTGCCACCATGGGTAGGATGCGAAGAAACTACGCGTAACGTTTCAGTCTGCTGACTGATAGTGCCAAAAATGGCGAGTGCCCAGTTCCAACCGCTGAGTGCTGTTGAGAGGCACAGTGCTCCGTACAAGGCAGTGGTAGGAAGAGCCAAGTGGTGCATTGACAGACACTTGGTAGGCGCCGAGATGGGTGGTCAACAGAAGGTCCAACAAAGAGGGAATATGGTCGTGTGACGGTTGATACCAGTTGATATAGATTGTAATTACCAGACTCCCCCAATCCTGGATCATGGCCCAAGTGTACCCCGGACAACAGCTCTTTGCCCAACTGGGAAATACACGCTTAGATGAGGAGGATTTACTTTTGAAAGAGTTTTTTTGGAAAGGATATCCGCCTTTTTGCCAAAAAAAATTGTTGATAAATGAACACAATAAAGTCGCTTTTGCAATTTCGCCTTGTTTAGTTTTAAGAGATATTGATTTATTTTTTAGGCATAACGATATACTTAGAAAAACACCTTACATTAAATTACAAAAATTGGAGGCATAAAGCCTTATGGGCAAATACTGATCGATTGAACAAATATAATTAATTATTGTTGTGGCATAAAGGCGGATGTCATCATTTTTTAAAAAAAAGTTAATTTTTCAGTGTTTAGAAACATTGTTTTTAAATTTTAGTTATAAAACTAGGAAAGCTACTTATTAGGTTAAATAATTGCAAAGACATCATTTGTATGCTGTTTGTAATTATTAAAATATTTGCCGATTAAATCGATTTTTTATTTTACTCTGTCCTGTAAAGTTGCCAAAACCCACTTCCGCCCTAATGCTTCTAAGGTCTAGATATATAGTGGTGACGTCACAAATATGTATCGATTTTATATGAAGCGTTTTTGATCAAATTGAAAACTGTGATTTTCAAATCGTGATATCCCGGGAAGTTTTTAAGATATCAAAATAAATATTTTATCAAGTTTTTGTGATTGAGGAATCTTACGATGACATAACAAATAAAAAAAAAAAATTCTTTATGCCTATTACATCACATCATACGTTAAATGCTGTAGCATCAAACTGCGCAAATTACCAAGTAGAGAGATATAAACTGTATCTCTTTAACTGCATATTCTGTGAAATTGGGCGAAAATAAAATTTGATTTGGATCGGATATTGGTTTCTTTGGCTGATTGTATAATTATCGTCATATTATAAATGAAACTAATCAAATAATGTACAAAATACTCATATTGTATGAAGAAAGGATAGTGAATTTGTAATAACTTAAATAGGTACTAGTTTAATGGTGTAATTGAATTCATAGTGATAAGTGAATAGACCTCGACAAGAATTATTTGTTTTATAAATAAGATATTAATTTAGTAACATGATAGTATGTGCCTATGTTGATTTGTGATCCAGGTACTGATTTGTTAAGAGTAATTATTATGGAGGGGTATATGATTCTTGTAATTACTTAATGTATAGAATTATTCTTTTGATCAAAACACTGATTAAGTATTTGATTAGCAGCTGATTATGACCTATACATGATGGCATCGGAGATGATGAGATTACACAGTGGAACAGGAGTTCTTTGATTAAATCTGAATATTATGACCTTTGGATGATTGCGTCCGATAGTCTATAATGATGACTCAGATTGTTTATGTGGAAAAGTTATTAATGGAAATATGGTGATGGCATCTGATAATTATGACCTTTGGATGGTTGCGTCCGATAGTCTATAATGACTCAGATTGTTAACATGGAAAAGTTATTTATGGCATCTGATAGTTATGACCTTTGGATGGTTGCGTCCGATAGTCTATAATGACTCAGATTGTTAACATGGAAAAGTTATTTATGGCATCTGATAGTTATGACCTTCGGATGGTTGCGTCCGATAGTCTATAATGACTCAGATTGTTTACATGGAAAAGTTATTTGTGGCATCTGATAGTTATGACCTTGGATGATTGCGTCCGATTGTCTATAATGACTCAGATTGTATACAGAAGGATACGGAAGATACTACGTTCATCAACAGTGAAGCATCAAATTGGAAGATGACATTTATCAAAATGGAGTTGAAGTGGTCATAATCAGTAGGACTAATTGCATTGTTTCTCGATTATCGTTTTCTAATGGTCATATACCTTCATTATGTCCATATAAAAATAAGACAAAAGAATATTGTGTACCTGCTAAATGACAGTTTGAGGACAAACTTGGGATCAGGAAAGGCCGAATGTTAGAATATTTTATTAAGACAGGTGTAAAATAATTTCTTAATTTGTATTTCACTAAACAATAAACTGCTGAAGATGGTATCACTGTTAAATTAATCTGCACAGTCTTGTTTTAAATCATAAGAGCTGTATTTTTTTCTGGCAACCTGAGTGACGATCATGGGCGAAACCCAATGATCGACCTGACCTAGAAAACTTAATCTTAAAAGTAATCTAGAATTATTCCAAAAGATTAATTGATACACAACTCTGTGCAAATTATTTTAAAATATTGTGACAGTGTCAAACTATTTTTATTTACTTTAAATTACTAGATAAAAATTATAATTTAAACGCACTTCCGGCACTTCCGGTTGATAAACTTTCATTCAGTACATTTGAAATAAGAGTCGTTCGATTACGCTGTTAACAAAACGTGTCGCACAGGAAGTGATGATTTTAAGACAATTAGGTAATTATTCCTGAATAAAATTTAACATAAAACTCTGTGCAAAGTGTTTCAAAAAAGAGAGATAGTGCCAAACTATTTTTATTTGCTTTGGAACAAAAGATATAGCCGCACTTCCGGTGTGCAAAATTAAACAACACCACCCTCAGATTACTATAAAAGGACGCGATTTTTTCGACGAAAGGGAGATCGAAACCCTTTTCGATCGTAATTGGTTGCAATTCTATGAGAATTAGCAATATTGTAAAGCTCCGAAACTAACGTTTCGCTTTACTTCCTACTCATCTACGGCTGAATCGGTTGTTCCATTCTAACGAATGAGCAATATTATACGAAGCTTGAGATTATGTCTCGCTTCGTTGGTATCGGTTGCGTTATTCTATGAGAAAATCGCAATATTGTAAGGCTAGAAATAATAATTTCGCTTTACCTACGTGAACTGGTTGTATTATTCTATGAGAAAAATACAATATTATAAAGCTTGAGACTGTGTTTCGCTTTCTACACCTCTGAAACCCGACCTGGTACCTAATACTTGTACAGTGGCCAGCACATCAAGTTACTACAATCTGTCAAATTTCCTTAGTTGATATTGAACCAAACACGTTTGACATAAAAGTGAGGTTCGATTGAAGAAATTTGACAGATTGTAGTAACTTGATGTGCAGGCAACCGTACTTCTAATGACAACACTGTATAGGCTTACTATTTACAACGCCTTCAGTATGGAATTTTGTATCTAAAGCATTTATTTTATGTAGAACCTGGTCGAGGTCCAAGCGAAAGCCTGGATGTCTGTTTTCTTAGTAAAAAAGCTACCTACACTGAAACCAAACATACTGCAACTAACGAAATCTTGAAAAAGGACATACTTCCAGTAGTTACGTATGTTCGTTTTCCTTCTCAGAGCAATTTTTACAAAGCACACACTACTTCGTAAATAAAGAAATTTACTACCCTCATACCTTCATTAAGCAACCACTCATCGTGTTGTTATTACATCCTAACTTGAACCTAATTACATCCCAACCCTCAAACAACAATTTAAGCTGGTACAATCGCGCACAATAATTGTTTGCTGCCCTCTAATGTACAGTCGGCTACAAAATGATTATCTAATCCTCGAGTATCCACGGAGTTTATGCAGTAATCCCTGCAATTAAATTCTAATGAGGTGTAATTATTGGAGGGGCATATCATGGTCAGTCGGGATTAATCTGACTGTACTGAATTCTGTCAGTTACGTATGTTACCTGAAAATGCAATGTTGATAGTTAAAGAATAATTGAAAATTTATAAAACCCCCGACAAATTGTCATACTATAATGCACTCTACCTACTAGTCACTCATTTGATACTTTATTACGGGAATTACCTAAGTGAAAAAATGAAATTCATATTTGGTGGCCATCTAGGTAAAAACACTCCCGACTATTATAACTAAAAAAAAACTAAATCCAATTCGGTTCATCCAGGAGCAAATAAAGACAAACAGATCAACAAACAGACATACATGACGAATCTATAATATGAAGAATACTGACATTATTAAAAAAATATATGATTACCTACTGTAAAACTATCAACGAAAATTGGTGTGAACGAATAATTTATAAAAGACAATAAACTATTAGTACAAATGTAGTAAGTAAATTTATTAATACGTCATAAATCGTAAACCAGAATTTTCCTACAATTAACTCAGATATGAAAATAAATGTTACAGACAGAACCCTTCATGGGCGTGTCCGACATTCACTTGGCCGGTTTTTTAATCCCGCCCGTGTTTGAATAACCCTTATTATGTGACCGTCACATAAACTGCTATAATTTAATAACTAATTCGGTAACTAGTATGACTTTGTGTCACAGGCGTTACATAACAAATTCGTACTTCGTACCCCATCAGGACTCTCGACACGACGTTTATGTCGTAGTCATGTCATGACGTCACAAAGCCAGCTGGGGCGGTAATTGGTAGCAAATCCGTGCCTTCGTCGCTACACAACAGATTGCTCTCAACCACCTATGCTGCAGAGAAGGAGACTAGCTTAGGAAGTTTCAAAAGTGTCTGACAAGAATTACGAACTCTCGTAAAAAATCAGGGCTTTCGCTGTGTGTCACCAAGTGAGTACATGTTTTCCTGGGTCTGCCTATCAACAAAATTGTGTGACGATTTTAATTTACCTCGTCTGCTACTTATCACATAAAAATAACTGTTTCTCTCTCATATTGTAGTCTTAAAAAAATAGACAAGACGGTATTAAGCTACCTACTCTTTCTGTCATCATATTGTTCGTTCAAGTCGCTACACTAGCCTATTGTATTATGAAAGACTTTTTACACTTTGTATCACCAGATCCACCTTACCAATTTCATGTTGTATAAATTATATTTTCGAGGTACAAGTCGTATCGACGTCGACAACGACTAAAAATGTGCAAAATAAAGAAATGTGTAAAATACCATACCGACACACAAGTTTTATTTCACTTTTATTTTACTTTGAGGGAAAAATCGTGGTCACTTTTACTCAATTTACCACCGACTTAGGTATTCTAAGGAAAGTCTTTGTATGTACAACCTTTAACAAAAGTTTAGATTGCCTTCCTTATATACCTTTTTATTTTAGTAAAGAATAACTCATTTCCGTCTATTACAGCATGAAGCTACCATTTTTATCCCAGGCTTTCTTCTCCCAACCCCTGCCAGTAGTCCACTAGCCAAAACATCTACCTTAATAAATTGAGTAAAGTGCACACTCATCCAGACACTTACAAGAAATCCTTAATTCACAACTTGCCTGCGTCGTCGTACTACATTTGCCGTATTATCTCTTACGTGTATTTGTTATGTGCGTGAAGTCGTGTACGTACCCGCGTGTTCGCTGTTTGCACACAAGCGGATTAAGACGACTACCCAAACCAAAGTCTGCGTTAGACGGCTTTGTATGTATGTAGCCTTGACAACTTGAACTGATGGAGTAAGAAGTCCATGATTACATTGGAAACTTAATGAATAGCTTTCTTATTAAAAAATAAAACCCTCCAACTGATATTTGGCTACGGCGGCCAATCTTTACGATAAGCCACGTACGCGTATGATACATTATAGTGCTCGAGTGTATGCTCAAACACAGGTGCACTCTCTCCCTTACCCTCTTAATTCGATGGGATACCAGTGTGACATGACTGAAGAGAGATTGGGTGCAGGTCCAAATCAATAGACAGTATTAGTTAAGTACTTTTGTTTATAAAAATCTCAACATTGTTTCCCACATAACGAGATAGCTGCACTGTATTATTTAATACTCGCGGCCGCCCGCGACTTCGTCCGCGTGGAAAAGTAACTTTTACCCCTTTCAACCCCTTACAACCCCCTTTTTGCAATAAAAGTAGCCTATGTTCTTTCTCAGGGTCTAGATTATCTGTATACCAAATTTCATTTAAATCCGTTGAGTAGTTTTGGGCGTGAAAGAGTAACAGACAGACAGAGTTACTTTCGTATTTATAATATTAGTATGGATTGGTATGGATTTTCCAAGAATGTGCACCAACATTAGATACGAAGGTCTTTAATACCTACTTATTTGTAATTAACTTATTATATTTAAGAATCTTATATCTTGCATCTTACATCTAAAACACTTTGCAGTTTGAAAAGCTATTCGAAACGTATAGGTTTCCTCACGGTGTCTTCCCTTACCGGCCAGCTAGTGGTAATAATAATATTACGCACTTGAATTAAAAAATCCAGACTCATTTTACTCACACTACGTCCTCACTTTCTTATGGTATACCATTTCTTCTAATACACTATTTCCAGTCAAACTAATCCAACGAGATGTAGTCTCTATTTTAGATCAAATAGTAACAGCTACCATAAATAAAATATCATTTACCATCCATTTAATTATGTACAGTAACACCATGTTTTAGAATTCACCGAAAACCCCAGATTTCACGTAGAAATCCAATCGGAACGCCTCAAAGACGAGCATAAATCTTCACCAACCCAAACAGAATAACCCAAACTAATTCCAATGAGACTTGATAAAGCAGATGTGAATATTTAAAGCTAATGGTCGTTTCCAAAACCTTATTTACTATGGGGCGGTTCACATAAAGAATTCACGAAACAAAGCCAATTGCGACCAGACTTGGATCTCGCGTTACCAACAAAAACTAGCCAAGAGACTGTTAGGATTGTTTATTGGGATTCCGTACACAAAACAAAAGGAGAAGGCTTAAAAAATATATCGTTTTTCACTTACATGGTCACTAATACGACCGACGACCCGTTTAGCGCAATGGTTTGAGCGCCGGTTGAGACGTAAGGGTCGCGGGTTCGATTCCCGCACTAACACAAATGTTTGTTGATGAAACAGATATTTGTGTTGGGTCTGGGTGTTTGTGGTTCCTTCGTTGTTTCTGGTTTCCATAGTACAAGGGAAAACCTTAGTTTGGGACCAGGACAATGTATGTGATGTTGTCTCAATTTATTTAATTTATTTAATACCTACAAGAATAGTGTACAACGAAATTGCTACCTATAAAGAGTCAATAAATTCATTATTTAATTATTTGATGGCGCCACTGCCTCTTATGTCATAGAGTATGGTAGGCCCATTGGTAACAAACCATGGGAGTTCCGTTAGTACCTCAAAAATCCGCTTTCAAGATTTTTGAACGAGAAGTTGTAGGTATATTCGAATTCGAAGACCGCCAATTGATTTTTATTTAATAAAAATAATTATAGAAAATCACTTGGCTACGAGGAAAAATATCGTAACCTACGGACTAAGGATACTTTTATCTTGTTTTGTGAGCTGAGTTAAATCTGTCGGTTTATGTATAAGCCTAGGGAACCCTCGTCAATCGGTTACTATATTTTACTAAGTTGCGCATTTTGCATTTTTCAGACACTTTCGCTACATCAGTTTCTCGTTACGTATTATGTCTAGGTCTTTTGTGACAGTATCATGCGTTGTTTGCATTGATCACCCTAACATACTATAATAATTATTTTCTGTTTTACCAAGGGCCTTGAGTCAGCTTGGAGTCTGGAGCACAGAACAATATTACTCCTAGCGGAGGTCTGGAGGTAGGGCGGTTTTATAAAAACTCGAAAAAGCGAACCGTCGTGTCAGAATATTCCATCATAGAAATCAAGTCATCGCTACCATGATGGGATTAGGCTTAATCACCACGCTAAATAATAAGTTCCAAAACAGTATTACCTACTTTCCTACTTTACAATGCAGCTTTATGAAAGACATGTCCTTGATTTCCTCAGTAACCAAAGCGACGAGACCTCCTTCCACGATTGTCATTTCTTCCTCTCCCGGTTTAAAAAATAATAAACACTTTCATTCATTTCGGTATAAAAAGGGCCTCAGGGATAATAATATACTCACACCATTTGCATACAAACTGAATATAAATAGTAATCAGTGCGTTGGTCTCAGGTGCCATCCTCCACGGGATCGCAGGGGAAAATGTATTTCTCCACAACTTACTGGGCGGAGATCTGAGGGATTTATCCGAGGTTTTTATAGCACTATCCTGTAGTTAATAATAAGTAAACTGGATATTTTTATTGGATAAGTGACCTTGGAGCAAACTTGTACATGTGGTGGAAGTTCTCTAAACTATGGGTGCGTTTCCACAGAAACGGAGCTGCGTGGAGTTGAGCCACGTTGAGCGAAGACTTATAAAAATTAACCAATCACATTGCTCATCAGAGTTCAGATGTGTATTTTGAGCAACGTGATTGGTAAATTTTTATAAGTCTTCGCTCAACGTGGCTCAACTCCACGCAGCTCCGTTTCTGTGGAAACGCACCCATAGTTTAGAGAACTTCCACCACATCGATACCTTAAATCTCAAAGGGCGTAATCACCAAATCATCACTTTTCAGGAGAGCCGAAACAAAAAAAAAATCTAAGAATTAATTCATAACTTTTAAACTAATAATGCCATATAAATGAAATTTGGATGTAATTATCGAGTATCGAGAGCTTTATAACACAGTTATATGGTATTCAAAATACAACCAATGTTTTGCCAAACTGATTTGTGATTACGCCAAAAAAATATTGACAATTTGGCATTTACGACCTAAAAAAAAGGCTGTTCTGCAATAAGTTATGGTATAATGGCGTTTACGACTTGAAAAAAAGGCTATTCTGCTCTATGCTATGGTGTAACAGCCTAGTTAACTTATAGAAAATGCATTTTAAAAAGCTATTTTCGGTTTTTTATAAGTAAAAACACTTCGAGGAAGATACAAATTAAGAGACAAATACGGGTAGTTTCATTATTACAAAATTTATAGCAAGTACAGAAATGAAAACGATTTTTATTATTTCAATTATACAAACGCAATCATTTTGGTTTGAAATTCAAACGAAAGTTATGATTTCTATAATTTTTGTTTTGTTTTTTAAATTAGTATAAACAATATCTGCATCAACAGGACTTTTACTTAGAGCTTAAATTTTAATAAGTCTTCTACCAGTACTGTGCAAAGAAGTAAAACAAACGTTTATTTTTAAAAATGTTAAAGCTAGGATTGATTTACATAAGATTTAAGCGCTAGCAAAACTCCCGCCACTTTGTTTATGTTTCAGGTTTTG
Source organism: Cnaphalocrocis medinalis (assembly GCA_014851415.1). Classification (NCBI taxonomy): domain Eukaryota; kingdom Metazoa; phylum Arthropoda; class Insecta; order Lepidoptera; family Crambidae; genus Cnaphalocrocis; species Cnaphalocrocis medinalis. The sequence goes on from JABMDO010001274.1 coordinate 13,337, forward strand.
CGTGCTATTAACAATCTTTAATAGGAGTACTGTTGGGCAAAAGAAATAAAAGACGTCAACTTCACTATATTAACAAGAATTTAATCACAGACATCGATACAATTCGGTTCGACGAGAGGAAATGAGTGGTATATTCTGCTCATTTTCGTATTTCCTCATTTTCGTCTAGGATACTGACACTAGAGTAATTCTTCTTACGTATGGGTAGTAAAAGTACTTGCTAATTGCATGTCTGAGCGTTTTTATTTTAGAACTAGCGGCCGCCCGCGACTTCGTCCGCGTGGAAAAGTAACTTTTTACCCCCCTTTTAACCCCTTACAACCCCCTTAATATTATTATGTGATAGCCTATAGCCTTCCTCGATAAATGGACTATCCAACAAAAAAAGAATTATTCAAATCGCACCAGTAGTTTCGGAGATTAGCGCGTTCAAACAAACAAACAAACAAACAAACACAACTCTTCAGCTTTATTATATTAGTATAGATTTATAGAAACCGGACTAAACGCGATATTCATTATGCAGTATTACTACCACTTACTTTATTTATTTTGTTTAAATTCCTAAAGTAACTCGAGTCGTAAACGCAACCTGTTACACATAACTGTCCTATACGCCTCATTCGAGTAGTCAGTAATTTTCACATCTTTATAATTTTAACTGGTGTATCGACCGAAACCTTAATAATGAATTTTTTAAAGGTATTACGACTAAATTCTTGCATTATCGACGGTAAACACGTGGGCTGTAATCCACCACTTTTTTGCGAATTTTAAAACTTTGATAATACAGATCGATAGAGAAAAAAAACCGGCCAAGTGCGAGTCGGGCTCGCGCACAAAGGGTTCCGTAGCAGCAAATAAAGGTTCAGCCATCGTTTTCAGTGTAAGCACAATAAATTAACCAAAATTACAGTTAAATCAACCTATCTCAAAAACTATAAGAGATACTTTGATCAAACCAAAAATCGTTGAAAAGAGTTAATTAGCATGCATCACCTCTATTTTTTTTAGAATTTTATACCCCGTAGTTATAAAAATAGAGGGGGGGGACATACTTTTTACGACTTTGAGAGCTGATATCTCAAAAAACCGTTCACTTTAAGAAAAATGTTTTTAGAAACTTTATATCATTTAAAAGACCTTTCCATTGATACCCCACACGGGTATGTACATCGAAAAAAAAAATTTCATCCCTCAGTTACATGTATGGGGGGCCCCACCCCCAATTCTTTTTTTTACTATTTAGTGTCATATTTTTGTAGCGGTTCATACAACAAATATTCCCATCAAATTTCATCACTGTAGTACTTATAGTTTCCGAGTAAATCGGCTGTGGACAGACGGACAGACGGACAGACGGCAGACGGACAGACGGACAGACGGACAGACGGACATGACGAAACTATAAGGGTTCCGTTTTTGCCATTTGTGGCTACGGAACCCTAAAAATGGAGTAAGATAGCATTCAAAAGTCATTTTGGCCAAAATGGTGATTACGCCCTTTGAGATTTAAGGTATCGACATGTACAAGTTTGCTCCAAGGTCACTTATCCAATAAAAATATCAAGTCTCCACTCAACTCTACGCAGTTCCGCTTCTGTGGCAACGCACCCTAAATGACGGGAGGTGTAAAGGCATATCGCCACATTCTGTGAGGTGGTGGTGATAGCTGAGCCGGCGCGGGAGTCCGCTGCCACCTTCTACCTAAGGGTCCTCCATCCCTTCCACTGACGCGCCCCGAAGAGGGAGGGAAAGAAGACGATGACAATATGCGCGTCTCCTTCTCCTTGGAGATAGCCAGCCGGCGCAAGGTACAGGGGTACCAGCGCTGGTATTGCACCGGTTACCTCCAGTGCTCATTAGAGACGACTGCTCACCCTCGGCTGTCCCTAACCAGCCCAACCAGGGGAGGTAGCGTCTTGGCTGCCGTGTAGGCGAGCCCCGTCTGGGGAGTTACGAATCATGTTTCGTATCCGTCATCGCAATCCCTCCCCACTAAACCCTTAATCGGCTATGAGTCATTGAAGAATTTCATTGGATTCGCTCTTATGTCGTGAAGGATAAGGTTCAAAATCTGGTGGGAACTATTTTCCCTATGTCCGGATGTTAAGTTTGGTGCCAAATATAAAAATATATAAATTAACAGATAGTGCGCCATCTTGCGTCACTTCACTTAACTAAGTTGTAAGCTGTGAAAGCAAGGTTATATCCTACCATCTATATAGGAACTTCTGAACAACTTACTGATATAGCCCTACTTAATTAAATATCATCTACTATTCAAAAAATAATACTACTGTCTTGCTCTTTTTTATTTAGCCCGATTATATTTCTAGTTTGAAAGTTCTATGATTGTTTCCCCTGCACCTGTCACCACTGGTCACCAAATTGACATTGGTCACAATTTTGATCACCAAAAACTGCAAACAATCTGGTCAGCAGGTCAACAAATTCAACATGCTTCAAAATTAAGAGCTGTGTGTGTAGAGTATTTTTAACTAAGCGAAAGTGACCAACGATGGGCTAAATTCGCCGGGGACCACGAGGAGGGACACATGTCATCGGCGCGCAAGTCTGCTTTCGGCAAGAATGCAAACGTTAACATGTTTAATACACATAAAGAGTACAAGAAATGGTCTCGCTCTCGCAGGTACTCACCATTTTGATCAGTAGTAATGTAGTAAGATTGTATTTTGAAGGGAAGTCTGTAAGGCTGCAAGAACAGTGCGTATAATGCGTCAAGAAAGTCTTGTAAATTGATCTTTGGGGAACTA
>JABMDO010001275.1:0-16150 GCA_014851415.1 Cnaphalocrocis medinalis
AGGGTGTAGATTATCTGTATACCAAATTTCATTTAAATCCGTTGAGTAGTTTTGGCGTGAAAGAGTAGCAGACAGACAGAGTTACTTTCGCATTTATAATATTAGTATGGAAGTATGGATTTTTGAAAGCAATAAACTAGGTTTAGTACTTCATGTTGGTGATTTAGGTTTTGTAGGTTTTCTTCCTCATTCGCTTCTTCCCCATTTTAGAATAAACTAAAAGAAGCAAACTCCAGCATCGACGATCAACTCCACCCGTCCCTGTACCCGGTGCTGCTGCTGCTGGGCCGGCTGTACCCGTCCTCGCTGGAGGGCGCGGGCTCGGCGCTGCGGCTGCGCGCGCTGCTGCCGCAAGTGGTGGCCGCCGCCCGCAGCCGCGTGACGGCCACCCGGCAGCTGGCCGCCAGGGCTGTGGTGCCGCTTATAGCGCCCGACCAGTTAGTAGCCTTCCATCGTTATCGTCTTTCGTGCCTTGTTATGCCTAAACCTAGTGCTGATGCTGCTGCAGCTTTTTTTTGTCGTCCCTGGCTGAAACTGGTTCTGCAGATGAATAGAATGCTGAGTACTCGGTGACTAGCGGCCGTGATGCCTCTGATATCGCTTGAACAGTAAGTATACTTCCATCGTTATCATCTCTAAATATCATCTGTGATTGGTCTACACGTGGTGCTGACGTTATTTCTGTCGTCGATGGAACTGATCGAATGGGGTATGGGAACTAATTTTTAGGTATCTTTTTTATAATTTATTTCAATACCTTTTACTATTTCAAGTAATCAATTTGAATATTTTTGTAATCAAGACTGTTTTTTTTTTTTTTTATAGGATAGGGGGCAGACGAGCATACGGATCACCTGATGTTAAGCGATTACCGTCGCCCATGAACACCTGCAACTCCAGGGGCTTCACAGGTGCGCTGCCGGCCTTTTAGAGCGAGATATGCCCTTTTCTTGAAGGTTTGTAGGTCGTAGTGGTCCGGAAATACCGCAGGTGGCAGTTCGTTCCATATTTTTGTCGTACGCGGCAGAAAGTTCCTGGCAAAGCGCACAGTAGTGGACTGCCAGCCATCCAGATGAAATGGATGGAACTGCTGCCGCGTGGAACGATGTCGAAACGAGGCGGCAGGAATCAAACCGAACAATTCCTCGGAGCACTCCCCATTTTAATTAATTTTTAAACATTTTTAATTCAAGCGTATTTGTGACGTCACAAGTGCGCTACACCATTTAATAGTGTTACCACGTGCTTTTTTCCCCAAATCGTGGCAAATAAATTATATGCAAAATGTTACTTGTGGGCAAAATCCCTTTTAATCGGGGGAATTTTACATCACTGTCTGACAACATTCCGGCAAAACAAAAAACAGAGAGGTATCTCTAATCAATTTTATATCACCTTTCAAATAAATGTCAACTGGTTGGTAAGGTTTTATTGTATTACAACTAGCGCCAATTGTTGGTTCTTCCGATAGACTAAGTGTCAATCACAGTAGATTTCGCATTTATTTTATCTTGTTAGTGTAGTATGACTGAAAATTCTGCTGACCTTGGGTCAGATGAAGGTCAAACGCGATTTTATTGAAAATATCATTGATCTTATGCTTTTAAATTTTAAAAGCAATAAAATATGGTATGAAAGACAAATGCCTCGAAATGGTTTTCGATTTAGGACATGTTTGATTTTTTTTCCCATACCCCATTGGCGAATCGATGTCCCAGCAGCACCTTCAAGATTTGTCCTGTTGTCGCTAGACTTGATGCCACTGTTAAGTAGAGTACTGAGTAAACATCTGGAGGCCTGGACCGTGGTGCCATAAAAATAAACCCTTACCAAAATGGTCCCGAGTAATTCGACTGCACATGGCGACGGACAAGCATAAGGTACTTATTTAGTATTTTTTCCAATCAAGTATTAAAAGGAAAATCAGTAATAAAAATGTAGAAATAACAATAATAAATAATAATTTGTATGATGTAATTATCTATTGTAATCTTTGTGTCATTGAATAAATTTATAAAAAAAAAACTGGCCCTTCGTTCCTTGTTCAACTTAAATCAGTCTGAAGTCATTTAGTATCGAAAATTTATGTAACTATTAATAGTAAAATTTACAACCCCTCAATCGTCTTCGACGTTTAAAAAGACTCGGTTTATCTACGCAAGGCCCAAAATGATTTGATTTTAATTGCAAATTTATTTTATCCTCCACAGATATATCCCACACCTGACATCAATGTTTTCCATCTTGAGTGATCCCAGCATCAGTCGCAACTACTGCCACGGCATCCTGCTGCAGCTCACGCGCCTGCTGGCGCTGCGGCCCGACCTGGTTCCAGGCCCGAGCGAGCAGGGCGAAGGCCTGGTGGGGACGCTATGGGTACTGCGGCAGGCCGCGGGGGCGCAGCCCTGTTATGTGCTGGCTGATGAGTACGTGACGATGATCAACCTTATTGTTTGGAGGTATGTAGATATTTTATTGACTTTTTTAATGTGAGAGCTAGAGCTTCTGGCGGTTCGTGTAGCTATTGTATGGTCGTCTGCGATAAAATGTTAACACCTCGACTTTTATGCTAGGACTATAAGGTTCAAATTTGTATGAGGTTGTATACTTATCTATACATATAATAAAAATGTAAAAAAGCTGTGTCTGTACATTGAAGATATTTATCTCAAAATAACTTAGGACGACTAAAAAACAGTAGCAGAACATGAATCAATGATTTTTAAAATTTTTGTCTGTCTGTTTGTCTGTTTGTCTGTTTGTCTGTTTGTCTGTTTATCTGTTTGTCTGTTTGTCTGTTTGTTCGCGCTAATCTCGGAAACTACTGAACCAATTCGAATGAAACTTTTTTTATTGTATAGCTGTAATATCAGGGCAACTTATAGGATATATAACATTTTGAAGACCAGGCTCCTTGATGTAGAACTACAACAGCCCAGCTAAACTATAAGAGGTAGGTCAATGGCACCTTAACAAAAAATGTTCATATTGATGAGCAGTTTATGATGCCATGAAAAAAATCAAAGATCATGGAACATCTGGTTTGGACCTCTAAGAGCCCAGCTACACTATAACAAATATGGAATGAAATGGAATGGAAAATTGTCAAATGTGATGAGCATTTTTGGATGAGATCCTATAAGGAAGGATATTCCGAACTTAAACCCCTAATGGAGCGAAAAGGGGGTTCCAAGTTTGTTCATCTTTAAGCCAAGAGTCATAAAGTTCACGCAAACGAAGTTGCGGGCGGCCACTAGTTAGATATAAAAAAAAAACTTTCAAAATAAAACTTTCTTCATTTTCAATAAAATATTTCTGTAGTTTGGGGGGTAAAGCTGAGCGCGTCCGTGGGCTTTAGCTCTAGATACCCACACGTGCCCCCTGGGTAGCGCCAAATGCTCAGCACTTTTTGTCCGTGGGAGAGCCACGCTTCGGCACGAATGGGCTGGCTCGACCGGAGAGATACCACGGCCTCAAAGAAGACCGGCGTTAAGCAGCGCTTGTGCTGTGTTTCGCCGAGTGAGTGAGATCACCGGAAGCCCAAACCCCCCTCCCCCCTATGGCACAGTTGAAAACCAAGAAGTTACCCCAGGAGGGTACCAACTGCGCCAGCGTTGGAGAATCCCTCTCTGGACGTCCACGCTCAGTACAATCTGCGCCTGAGCTTGGACGCCCAGGCTGCCCTTCGTATTCTGGGGGGGGCAAAACTGTGTCCACTAATGTTGGGGCTAAGAGCAAGAACACCAAGGCACCCCCTGCCACACTAGATGTGGACTTTTGTAACATAAGGGGCCTACATTCCAACCTGAATGCTGTACACCACCATTTAGAGACAGCAAAGCCGGCTATGCTCTTTCTGACTGAGACGCAGATATCGTCTCCAGCGGACACGTCCTACCTTACCTACCCTGGGTATGGATTAGAACATTCCTTTTTACCTAGGGCTGGAGTGTGTGTGTACGTCAGAGACGATATCAGCTCTCGTCGCCTCAGCAATCTTGAAGGTCGGGACCTATCTATTTTATGGCTCCGTGTAGACAGCGACGACCACCCTCGCGTTTATGCGTGCCTTTACAGGTCCCATAGCGGTGACACCGAAACTGACCGACTCTTTGAGCGCATCCAGATGGCTTCGGACATTGTGCAGCAGCAGATCCCTTCTGCGGAAATCATTCTCCTTGGCGATTTTAATGCCCACCACGCCGACTGGCTCATGTCCAGTAAAACTGATTACGCAGGTCGATCTGTTCACGACTTCGCTCTTGCAAATGGACTGACACAACTGGTTACCACGCCCACACGAATCCCAGATGTGGACGGCCATGCTCCTTCACTGTTGGACCTTCTGCTGACCTCTCACTCGGACGGCTACAACGTTTCCGTTGTTGCTCCTCTGGGCTCCTCGGACCATTGCCTTGTCCGTAGTAAAGTGCCACTCACAGACTTGGCTCGACCGCGGAAAGCACGCGGGCGCCGTGTATGGCACTATAGGTCAGCAGATTGGGATGGAATGCGGTCTTTTTTTGCATCCTACCCTTGGAGGCAGGTGTGCTTCTTGCCGGATGATCCCAGCGTCGTTGCTGACTCTGTTACCGATGTGGTGTTGCAGGGAATGGAACTTTTCATTCCGTCTTCTGTGGTTCCTATCGGTGGCAGATTTCGGCCCTGGTTTGGTTCATCTTCCAGAAAAGCTTCTCGTAAGAAGCAGGAAGCTTACCAAGCCTGGGCTGATGCGGTGGCGACGGGGGATGAAAATACCAGCGCCCTCAAAAAGAAGTACAACTTCGCCTCCAGGTCCCTCAAAAGAGACATTGCAAGAGCGAAGTCGGTGCACATCGGTAGAATCGGCGAGAGACTTGAACGTCTTCCTTCGGGAACACGTGCGTTCTGGTCTCTCGCCAAAGCTATTGAAGGTAATTTCTGCATGCCGTCTTTTCCTCCTTTGCGCACGGGAAATGATTCGTTAGCCCATGGCGCAAAAGAGAAAGCCGACTTTCTGGGCAAACTCTTTGCGTCCAACTCGACTTTAGATGATGGGGGCCAGGTACCACCGAGCATACCGCAGTGCGATGGGTGTATGCCCGACATCCGCTTCCACCAACGCTCGGTGCGTTTAGCCCTCATGTCTCTAGACGTTCACAAGTCGAGTGGGCCCGATAGAATCCCACCCATTGTGCTAAAGATGTGCGCTCCGGAGTTGGCACCGGTACTCACGCGACTCTTTCGGCTTTCCTACTCTTCTGGCGTTGTCCCGACGTCCTGGAAGACGGCCTTAGTCCACCCGATCCCCAAAAAAGGCGACCGCTCAGATCCGTCCAATTATAGACCGATAGCCATAACCTCCCTTTTCTCAAAAGTTATGGAATCCATAATTAACAGCCAGCTCCTTCGGTATCTCGAGGGTCAGGAGTTGCTTAGCGACCGACAGTACGGCTTCCGCCAGGGTCGGTCAGCTGGTGATTTGCTGACTTTCCTGACTCACCGTTGGGCACAGGCGATTGAGAGTAAGGGAGAGGCATTGGCGGTTAGTCTGGACATTGCGAAGGCCTTTGATCGGGTCTGGCACAAGGCGCTTCTCGCGAAGCTTCCTTCCTATGGGCTTCCCGAGAAATTATGCGAATGGGTCTCTAGCTTTTTGGAACATAGAAGCATCAAGGTCTTAGTTGACGGTGAATGCTCCGACACTATGTCCATAAATGCTGGAGTCCCGCAAGGCTGTGTGCTATCGCCCACACTGTTCCTTCTTCATATCAATGATATTTTGCATAAACGCGATATTCATTGCTATGCGGATGACAGTACGGGCGATGCGTTTTACAACGGCTGCGCTAACATTTCTCGGGAAAACGTCATCGAGAGCCGAAACAAACTTGTGTCTGAGATGGAAGCATGTTTGAACGAAATCTCAGATTGGGGTAGACTTAACTTGGTCCGATTCAACCCCAGCAAAACACAAGTTTGTGCGTTCACCGCAAAAAAGATTCCTTGGGTCGCATTTCCTAATTTTGAGAGCACCCCCTTAAATGCCTCAGCCACTATTGGTATACTTGGTATCGACATATCGAGCGAAGTCCAATTCCGGGACCATCTAGAGGGCAAGGCTAAATTAGCCTCAAAGAAGCTTGGCGTGCTAAATAGATCGAGACGGTACTTCACTCCGGCTCATCGCCTTCAGCTATATAAGGCGCAAGTCCGGCCGCATATGGAGTACTGCTCTCATCTTTGGGCAGGAGCACCTGCGTACCAGCTTCTTCCTCTAGACCGGATCCAGCGGAGAGCGTCTCGAATCGTCGATTGCCGGGATATCACTAGTCGGCTTGACCCCTTGGCGCTGCGGAGAGATGTTGCGTCTTTGTGCATTCTCTATCGCTTATACCATGGGGAGTGCTCCGAGGAATTGTTCGGTTTGATTCCTGCCGCCTCGTTTCGACATCGTTCCACGCGGCAGCAGTTCCATCCATTTCATCTGGATGGCTGGCAGTCCACTACTGTGCGCTTTGCCAGGAACTTTCTGCCGCGTACGACAAAAATATGGAACGAACTGCCACCTGCGGTATTTCCGGACCACTACGACCTACAAACCTTCAAGAAAAGGGCATATCTCGCTCTAAAAGGCCGGCAGCGCACCTGTGAAGCCCCTGGAGTTGCAGGTGTTCATGGGCGACGGTAATCGCTTAACATCAGGTGATCCGTATGCTCGTCTGCCCCCTATCCTATAAAAAAAAAAAAAAAAAAAAAAAAGTTTTGAATTTCAAAACGTTTCTCTAGTGACCGTGCGTCCCGGCGTTTTGTTTCGGGACAACGGGACAGGTGACCAAAAAACGGGACGTCAGGTCATGTTAGTCATGGAATATTTAACTTACTTATTTGTATTATTTAATTTCAGATTACCATCGTTTGTCAATGATGAAATGCTCATGACTATAAAAGGATATCTGCACAACATTATATTTGCGGAAAATATCCCTCCAATCACATCCGGCCGAGAAGTCTGCCTAGCGAACTGCCTTTATTTATATTTCGTACTTCTACACAAGTTTTCCAACACTAACGAGCTATGCGAACTCGTTCATAAGGCTCTCGAGCATAAATCTTATGAAGTGGTTCTTAGTACGTTGAATTATTTGCTCATTTTGTACAAACAATTGGACGTGGATAGCTGTAGATTCCAGCAACATTTATCGAAAATTACTAATGAAAATGTATTGAAAGAATTAAGAGACACTCCTGAGTACATTGAGAAACTATGTAAAATATTGCAAAATAATAACTATCTGGAATGCATTCAGAAAACTCTAAAAGTACTAATTTTAGAGAAAAATACGCAAAAATATATTGTGGGAGTTAAAGTGGGAAATTATTTTGATTTGACAGATGAAAAAATTATAACTCAGTTAATTGATTGTATACAAAATGAACATGAGAATTTGACCCATATCTACTTGGAAAGTCTTTCGAACTTCGTGACGGATAAGTTGAGAGACACGAGTATTTCTGAAGGAATGATGTTGAAAGTCCTAAGGGTTGTATACGCGTGCAGCTCGTCTGAGAATAGCGACAGCTCGCGGCACGTGGTCGCTGGGTTTATGGAGAACAATTTTGAGATATTGTTGAATTTTGAATTAAAAGATATAAGCGAAGAGGACAAATGTGAGTATAATTTTCAATGGCCTACCTTTTTTTTTATGTGATAGGTAGCAGACAAGCAGGCGGATCACCTGATGGTAAGCAATTGCTGCCGCCCATGGACACATGCAACACCAGTGGAGTCACAAGTGCGCTGCTAACCTTTTATGGAGATATGATAATAATGTCACTCCATTTACCCAATGTAGGTGTGGCAATATGGTACAGAATCAAATAGTTCTAATTGGTTCTAATGACATTTTGTTGCCATAATCATTTAAAAAAAATATATTATTATTCTCAAGTTTGGCTTCGATGAACCTATGATTCGGCAGAGAAATCGCTACGATCTTATATCTACAAGCTTAAAGATGGAAGTCCATTAAATTTTAGACACATACACAAACATATCAATTTAACTTTTCCAGTTGAATTCAAATCAACTCTATGGGCGACCATGGTGACGATCCTCGAGGACGACGATGCGGCGGTGCGGCAGCGCGCCGCCGACGTCATCGCCGTGACGTCACGCGCGGCGGGCGACGTCACCGGCGTGACGTCACGCGTGGTCCCCGCGCGGGCGGCGGAGACGCTGCGGGACGCGGTGCGGGCGCGGGGGGACGCGGCGGCTGTGTGGGTGTTACTCGCGTTGCTGGACTTCAAGTCCGAAGTGTGTATGACTGATGAGATCAGCGATGAGGTGAGTATACACGTCTTTTGTACTGTGATTATTGACGTGCCCTTAACCCTTCGTTACTCGCTACTGGGTAAAAAATACCACAGACACGATAAAAACGAATATATATTTTTTTCTTTTACGCCGAGCGATCGGGCACGCTCAGTACCTTCAAGTGAATAGTTGTTAGATCTGCTCACCGCGTAGCGCTCAGCTGCCACCACGCAATTGGACACGCCGGACCCTTAAAGTGAGTATGGGTGCTTTCAACCCAGTAGCGACACTTGGTGTTACGTTTTTTTTTTATAATTATTTCATGATAATTATTATACGAATACGTTTTTATTGTTTTTACAGTTCCACAATGACGTCTAGGTACTTGTATGATCCTAACTAATATTATAAATGCGAAAGTAACTCTGTCTGTCTGTCTGTCTGTCTGTCTGTCTGTCTGTCTGTCTGTCTGTCTGTCTGTCTGTCTGTCTGTCTGTTACTCTTTCACGCCAAAACTACCGAACGGATTTAAATGAAATTTGGTATACATATGATCTAGACCCTGAGAAAGAACATAGGCTACTTTTTATTGCGGAAAAGGGGGTTGTAAGGGGTTAAAAGGGGGGTAAAAACTTTTCCACGCGGACGAAGTCGCGGGCGGCCGCTAGTAATGCAATAGAAGCAATACTCCAGGAAGAAGAGAATGAGGAAGAAAATTATTCTGAAATAGAAGATAATGAAGAATTGAATGAGCAGGAAAGCAAATCAGAGCAAGAAGAAGATGACGAAGGTCAATTGATAGATTCACCAGAAAACAATGAAGATTTGACATGGTCGATGAGCTATGTGTTACTTATTATAGCCATTAGTACTTTTATATGGTCTTCTAAATGATGGTGGCATCAATTCTTACGTTATTGTAAAGGCAAACTAACAAAATCAAGGAAACGTCATGGAACTTTGAACAATAGCATTAAATGACTTAGCCATGGCTCTTACAAGGCCCCAGATAATGAAAATGTCTTCTATTGGTAACATTCTTGGTGACGACGAAGAAGAAAATGAACCTCCACCTCGCCCTATTTGTAGCTCCCGTTGCCAACCCTGTACCTAAAAAAAGGACCGGATGACCAAGACTGTTTGCGATAAATGTACTAAAAGGATATGCCGTGGGCATACTACATTAATTTGTGGTGAATTTTTTGTGCAAATGTCTTAAAAATGACTTAATTTATAAAACCCGATTTTTCGGCTGTAAAGTGTTTGACTCATGTTGAATCCTATTTTTCTTTGATAAATGTTTAGCAAAGCCCTTTGCTTTTTTTTGTTATATTATAAGCACGTTTCCTCTATGAGTAATAATCGATCTCAGATTGGCGAAATTCCTTTTGTTTTTTATCATTATGTTGATTTTTGTAAAAAATATTTAAAAAAAGTTGATAATTTGTAGTAATTTTTAAATTGTTAAGGAAAAGAGAATAAAATACTATTGATTAATATTCTGCTTTCTATTTTTAGAAAACATGACTAAATTTAATTATAAACACGAAAAGTTTAAATTATAAATACCATGTCTTAGATAACGTCATTATTTTTGTGGGTTAATTTTACCCGGTAGCGACAGTTCATGTTCGTGACGCCCTAGCGACGAACGCAGGGTTAAGTCGTTTCAAGACATTAGTTGCACTGCCATGAGTTTGAAATGCTATCCTCGCTGTCGAAAACTATCGCTTTGTCTCTTTCATTGTGATGCATTTGAAAGAGACACAGCAATAGTTTACGTTATGTCAGTTTTCCATGTCAACTCATGGTAGCGCTATAGGTCCACTATGTACCAGATGGCGCTGAACGTCAATTGCATCGCATTAGTGTTTTGATTTTTCGAGAAATTGTAAAATATACTGCAGGACAAAAGCCTCCATCATAGTAATCAAGTTTGCTACTATGATGGGATTAGGCTTAATCACCAAGCTTGCAATGCAGATTGGTGATCACAAACCCGAGCTCTGTTCCAAAATATGAAACATACGTTTTGCTCGACCCGTGAATCGAACCCGGGACACTGAACTCAAGGAGAAATTGCAATTTTTCAAAATCGTTTTCCAGTGCCGAGTCTTCGACCAAAACGAGAGATACAACATATTCCTGGAGGAGTGCATGTGGACGCGCGCCTGCGCCGGGGAGCTGGCGTCCCTCTGCGCGCGCGCGCCGCACTCCGCCAGGCAACTAGTACTCAGCGTCGTCGACAACTCCGTGTACAGGAGGACTCTCGACAAGTTGTGCAATAATAACATCATCATATTTAGGAAAATGATTCACGACCCAACTACAAAGTATAAATTTGAAGCCTTAAATCCGAAAATAGAACTATTTATTAGCAAAATATGTTAATATTAGGTAATAATTCTGTAAATAATGTAAAAAAGAAATAATAATAATTTTACAAATGTATAATTTTATTTACAGTTCTTACACTTGACCTCTTGTCACGTATAACAAACAAAACAACTATAAAGCTATATTGGGAACCTTGGATGATGAGACTGAAATATGTACAAATACACTCATACTAACATATTCGAGCATTCCTAACAACATACACAGATTTTAACAAAGGGATACAAACTGTTCGTTCACAAAAAACCAATCAAAGCAAAATACCGAATTACAACTTGTAACGCACATTAATCATAATCACATCATCGGTCTGGAAAAACAATTGGGCTAAAATTTTGTATGCAGTCTTTTGAATAACAATCATAGGGAATACGCACTATTTTTTTAAATATTTTTTTCATGATGCTTAATCGTCATAATAGTGTTAAATAATATACAAAAATGTAATATTTGTTATGCGCGCTTGGCACGCTTAGCCTTGGACTATGACAGCAACAAATGTGTCCAAAAAAATTTTTGAATTCTTGTTCAGTTCAACTTTTGACAATCAACACGTGGACTTTGACGGCACACTCAACTCGAAATTAAAATATGAATTATTTTAGGGACAAAAAATATTACATATCTGTTTTCAGTGCATATTCCCTATTTTCACATTCACTCACTTTTTGAATACCGACAAGCAACTATAACAGTTTATCCCTCCGTATCCGCAAGACCTCATTCGCCAGCTGCCTGTTTTTTATCTTCAACGGCTCACTTTTCGCTTTAATATTCTGCATATCCTTCCTCATCTCTTTCACACCTTCAATTTCTTTGTCCGACTTCTCCGTCAGTCTTTCCTTCTTCGAACCTGAGTCGCTCGAGCTCGAGTCCTCATCCATAAACAAATCTTTGACCGATACTAGTCTATGAGAATTTCCAACTCTTAACAACTTCTTTAGCCCTCTTGAGGATTTCTTTTCTATCAAGGCGAGTATTCCCCAGTCGTCCGTCTTCTGTCCTTCCAACCCTGCCTCCAGCTGCCACGCCGCGTTCCTGACTTCGGCCTGTAACCTTTGGCACTCCTCGTAACTAACGTTTCTGCTGACATTCACGGATGTTTCTAAGGGATTCACTATGTACAATGGCAGTGAGTTTGGTTTTCGTACAGCAACGCCTTCATTGATGGAAATGGCCTTGTCCTGAAAACAGAAAATATTTATTTGCAAGAAACTAGACAAATATTTGGATCGTACCGGTACCTTTAACCTCCTTTCCCCCCATTTGGGCCTCCGGCACCTCACTCACTCGACGAAAGAAGACCAGTAAAGCAGGCGCTGCTTCACTGGTCTTCTGAGGCCGTTTTATCACTCCGGTCGACCCGGCCCATTTAAGCCCCACCGATGCTTTGGAAACCGACCTGGAAGTCGAACTGCGCGTAGAACTCGAAGAACTGCAGCAGCAGCGCGTCCAGCGACGCCGAGCTGCGCGCGCGCCGCTCGCCCGGCAGCTTGCTCATGTCGCGCAGGAACGTGCAGTTGATGTTATCTTCCGCCGTCCTGATGTCTTCCTTTCCTGCGAATATATAACAAGTGCTTCATGGTACGGCCTGGTAATATTTTTTATTATAAAGGCGAAAGTTTGTAAATATGGATGTATGGATGTTTGTTACTCTTTCACGTAAAAACTACTGAATGGATTTGAATGAAACTTTACCACAATATAGCTTATACATCAGAATAACACATAGGCTACAATTTTTGAGGTTTCTACGAACCTGAAGTCCACGCGAACGAAGTCGCGGGCAAAAGCTAGTATTTTATAACAGGCACAGCTAGGAGGGTGCATTAACGTCGTAAGGCCCAGACAGCAGACACAATAGAAAATCAATTGCTTTATGCCTTTGAAAAGGCTTTTGGGTCTTACGACGTTAAAACCCTGCCAGAAAGTTTAGATAAAATTTAACAAGCTAGTAGGTAACTGGTGATATTACTATTAGCTGTATTTTTCTATACAGCCTATCATCCCCTGCTTGAAAAGTCATAAAGATGACTTAATCTGTTCATTACATTTGTTCTTTTGTCATGAATAAAGGGTTAAGACCAAACTTAAACTTCTAAATTGCTTTTTTATTACTTTTTTTTTTATGTTATGTTATAATATAAAAACCACACAATATAGATTATTAATACCGTGTGTTTAGTTGTCAGCCAAACTTTTTTTTACAAATTGTTCTTTGCAGGGACCACCAAGATACAGGCTTAGCCTAGTTTGGGGCCCACCACAGAGTAACTTATAATATATTAACTTATAATATATCGGTAATAGAGAGATCAGTCGCGAAATTGTTCAGCGCCATCTAGTTAAAATATTACATACCACTATTATCTATCTACATATGTTGGGTAGGTATATATAGGTCATTTAGGTATTCATATATTATATCTTATATTATGCTGAATTTCAACAAGAGACTTTTTGGTATCCTTTGGGGTTTTTTGAAATCAAACATTGTTTTTGATAATCTAAAATTAGTTCATAGTCTAAAACTATGTTAGATTTTTTGAATCCCACCAAAATGACACCAAAAAATCTCTTGTTGAAAATAATATATACAAAGATAACACAGGTTTAAATTAATGTTTTTTATTTTTTCTTTTATAATATTCCATTGCCTTAATTTTCATGCAGTCATTGACAAGGGCGCTTTTCAGTAGAATCATTAGCATTCCAACCCTTTATTACCCTTATTGTGTAGATAGTTATACTTTCGTCGCAATGAGTTTGACGAGTTTTCGAACTTAGCAGGTGGGTGGATAGACATTTGGTTATGTAATTAAACATTGTTATGCAACAGCGGGTGTAAGGGGGTGAACGAATACCATTCCGCCCCAAAAGCCAATCTCACATGCCCGCAGTGCATCCTGCCAAATAGCGAACTAGGCTCTGGCGACCGACTGATGGCGGTATAACCATCCAAAATCTCGACGTAGCAAATTAACAGCCCGGTGACGGGCAGCAGCGTCACCAGGGCAAATTGCTACGTTCTTCAATTCCGGGAGACGAGAGCGGGTGGGTCGGCAGGTTAGGCAGAGGTCCAATGTCCAGGTGATGCTGTGGTCGATATATAAAGCGGCAATCGGTGTCCAGCTAACAAAAACAGTCTTCAAGAAGAAAAAAGCCACGAAAAACATCCAAGCAAACGCACACAATTCGAATTTGAAAGCAAACGGAAAGAGTATAAATTTGCACTAAATTTGTGACAACTCGAGTGACGTGTCAATGTCAGGCGACGCGTTCCATTCAACGTAATTTACAGGTTATTGTTTATGTCACTATTTTAATCTGCATGACAACTTAATAAGATACTGCATAGTTTTATTTATTTATTTTTATTTATAAGCCTTTTAGTCGGGCATTGTTTCTTTTCTATTCATACATTTCACTTTTGTTTATGTTTTGTATGTCCGTTTGCCAGGTGGCAAAGGCCTCCTCCAATCTTCTCCATTCCGTCTTCTATGGCTACTCTACCCCACGTTGTTCCAGCGACTTGTCTAATATCTTCATCCCACCTTCTCTGTGGTCTACCTCTCTTTCTTTTTCCAACCCTTGGGTACCATTGTGTGATTGTCTTACTCCATTTGTCTTTTCCTCTAATCATGTGACCTGCCCATTTCCACTTTTGCCTTCTTATTTTCAGGGTTATGTCTTGGACTTTGGTCTTGTTTCTGATGCTGCTATTTCTTACTTTATCCATTCTTTTGATCCCTACCATACTCCTTTCCATGGCATGTTGGCATATGGATAATTTATTTGTAATGTTTCTTGTTAAAGCCCATGTTTCGCTTCCATATGTCAATACAGGCAAGATGCATGTGTTAAATAGTTTGCTCTTAGTTGAAATGTGGAGGTTCTTGTCCTTCATTATTTCTTTTATACCCCAGTATTTTTTCCAGCCATTCGCAATTCTTCTTTCCACTTCTTTGTTTATATTATCTTCTGGAGATATCAGTTGGCCGAGATATATGTATTCATTGACGTAGGAGATTTGAGTCTGTTCTACTGTTACAGGATCTTTCTTGCCATTGGTCATGATTTTTGTTTTCTCTGGGTTTAATTTTAGCCCGAACTTTGCACTTTCAGATGCTAAGTCATTTATCATTTTTCTTAACTCATCGGCTGTTTTTGCAAATAATACAATATCATCTGCGAATCGCAGGTGTGTTATTGGGTGGCCATTGATATTTATGCCGGAGTCTCTCCATTCAATTTTCCTAAAGATGTTCTCTAGAACAGCCAGAAAGAGTGTTGGTGAGAGGGGATCCCCCTGTCTTACGCCTTTTTGTATCTGGAACATTTCTCCCTTCTGCTCCAGCTGAATACATGCTGTGCTGTGACTGTAAATATTCTTGATAATCCGTATATATTTGTGTTCTATACCCTGTTCCTTTAAGGATTCCCAGATTTTTGAGTGTATCAGAGAATCAAATGCTTTACTATAATCAATGAAGGCTATGTAGTATGTAAGTTGGTATTCAGAGTGTTTTTCTATAATTTGTCTTACAGTATGAATGTGGTCTAGTACTGAAAAGTTCCTGCGAAATCCTGCTTGTTCTATTGGCTGTTGCTCGTCTAATTTTCTTTCTATTCTTTTTAAAATAATTTTTGCAAAGATTTTATAGACATTTGACATTAGACTAATTGGGCGGTAGTTTCCCATATCGCATTGGTTCCCTTTCTTGAATAGAAGTATTATGTTGGATTCCGTCCATTGCTTTGGGATGATTTCTGTGCTAATAACATTGTTGAAAATTTCTGTGAGTATAGGTAATATTGCTGTTTTCATTTGCTTTAGTATTTCATTGCTTATGCCATCTGGTCCCGGAGCCTTATCATTTTTCTGGGTATCAATAGCTTTTTCCGTTTCTTCCTGCATGATGTAAGGTACAACTTCGTTATCTGGCAATTCTATTTCTATTTCATTTGGGTTATGTTTGTATAGCTCGGTGTAGTAATCTGTTGCAATGTTAAGTATTTCCCTTCTACCAATGTTCTTAATTCCACTGCTGTTTTTCATCTTCACAATCCATTCTTTTTTATTTGTTAATTCTTTGTATGCCTTCTTTATGCCACCCGTCTGTCTAATATGTCTCTCAATTGTTTCCATCCGCCTTTGTCTCCTGTCTTTTCTTATGCTTTCATTTATTTCTTTGCTAACCTTTGCTATTTTCTTTCTATTATTGTCTGTCCTTTTTTCGCTTATTAGGGCTGCTCTCTGTTCTAGAAGGTTTGTAGTTTTTTCTGACATCCAGCTGTTTATATTTTCTTTCTTGGTGTTATGCTCTTTAATAATGTTTGTAATGGTACATTCTAACCAGTTGTATTTTCCCTGTATGCTGGCATCTTTTGTTTCTCTCTTGTACTCTTTAAGTTTTAAGTTTATTGGGAAGGGATGGCCACCGGATTCTTATACAA